>MJUU01026879.1:45669-59309 GCA_002080025.1 Modiolus philippinarum | reverse complement strand
CAAGACGCATCTACATACAAAATATTATTCCTCTACAACTTGTAGTATCCCAGATCTGGACTCTTACAAAAACTTTAACCTAAGTCACTCATGCATGAAATATAAGTCAAAGTGACCTAATTTTTATCTGGAGCTTCGTAACTTTACAAGACGCATCTACATACAAAATATTATTCCTCCACAAGTTGTATTATCCCAGATCTGGACTCTTACAAAAACTGTAACCTGAGTCACTCATGCATGATATGTAGGTCAAATCCACCTATTCTATATATCAACCTCAAGTTTTCCTCAAGATGCATCCATGGACAAAACATTGTCCATCTACGACTTGTTATTCAAAAGATATATGGTCTTAAGTTCAAACGGACAAACGGACGAACGGGTAAAACGGATAAAAAAAATGTTTACAGACAGCAACCAGGCATACTGATGAAAATACATCCATATATCAATAGCAAATGGAAAGGAGGGAGTTTAATAGTAATGCCTGTGCCTCAATTATGCGTAAGTTGTCTTTATAAACAAAGATCTAGTGTGACAGATGGACAGATGCAAGAGGACAGCACTAAATGCAAATAAGACTTAAATTGTGTATTGGTAAAGTGACTGAAATTTAGAGACTAAGTCTTATCTGTCAATTCCACAATTTGCAGCTGTTTAAGCAATAGTACAAAGATACAGACAGACAGATACAATTGGATCAGTGGTAAGTCAATGTTTCAATCATGTACTAGATGCCTGTATTATTTGTTGTGCAGACAAAGAGATACACATTTAACCCTACACAGTACAAGGTCTCACTTTGAAAAACAGCAGGACTAGTATTTAAGAGATTTTTTTTAAGTGATTTATTGAATGTCTTGGTAGATTTCATACAAATTTTACAGACAATGTAATCCTAAGATCATTACTACTGTACTTACTCATTTCCTCTGTCTGTCAGCCTGGCTGATATCAGACTTTTCCATCGATGTGTGTATGGGTATTCTGTTTTACATATATAATTACTACTTACTCGTTTCCTCTGTCTGTCAGCCTGGCTGATATCAGACTTTTCCATCGATGTGTATATGGGTATTCTGTTTTACTGATATAATTACTACTTACTCGTTTCCTCCGTCTGTCAGCCTGGCTGATATCAGACTTTTCCATCGATTTGTGTATGGGTATTCTGTTTTACTGATATAACAAGAGCTGTTGCCAAATGGCAACCAGTAATACCCCCACTCACTGAACCCTGAATCGATATGGCAAGTGCAAATTTAAATGAGTGTGGACACAATACAGATTTTGGACACAATACAAGTATGGACACAATGACATAATCCTCAAGAATAAACAGAATGTAGTAACCATGCAACTAATCATATAGAGGCAGAATACCTATTTTGAAATCAATCCCTCGAATAGAAGCTGAGAAAACTGCGACAAAAAAAATAAAGGGCTACGCCGAGCGCAGCATGATACGACCGCAGCATGTCGTCCAATGAAATTTGAAAAAGTGTAATTTAAAGTGAGTATGGACATAGGAAAGAGCTTGACACAATAATTAGATGGACGCAATAAGGAGATTGACCAAGTAATTAGCTGGACACAAACTAGGGAAAATAAAAATTAGCCCTTATGACTCCTTATGATTCCTCTTTGACCCTCTATAGCTCAGAAACGGTAAGAGCTATGCCCAATCCATTGACATGATGCTGAAAGCTTATATCAAGGGGAATCAAAAGAAAAAAATCCCATCGAAATGCGATGAAAAATAAAAATTTAAGGTAATCTATAAATTTACGATTTTTGCCCCCTTCGGCCCCTCATAGCTCGGGAACGGCAAGAGCTATGTCAAATCCGTTGAATACTACTGAAAGCTTACATCAAGTAGAATCCAAAGAAAAAAATCCAATCGAAATCCGACGAAAGATAATTTTTGCGGTCGTATAAAAATATGTCTTGCTATATTTTGTAACTTAGTCCACATTTCATAAAACAAGAAGTACAATCCAACAGCACTCAAAATAGGACATTCCTTACAACTAATCATGTAGAGGCTACATACCAATTTTGAAATAAATCTCTATTATAGAAGCTGAGAAAACTGTGACGACAAATTCATGTTTCACTACATTTAGTAAGTAAGTCAACATTTCGTTAAACAGGAAGTACACATCTGACTTGACTCAAAATAGGATGTTACTTGCAACCTATCATATTGAGGCTGCATACCAATTTTTAAATCAATCCTTATAATAGAATTTGAGAAAACTGTGACGAAAAAATTCATGTTTCACAACATTTCTTAACTAAGTCCACACTTAATTAAACAGGAAGTGCACATTGGACACGACTAAAATAGGACCTTCCTTACAACTATTCATATTGAGGCTGCATACCAAATTTGAAATCAATCCCTCTTATAGCAGCCGTGAGAAAACTGCAACAAAAAATTCATGTTTCACTACATTTGGTAAATAAGTCCACATTTCGTTAAACAGGAAGTACTCAAAATAGGATGTTCCTTAAAACACATCACACAGAGGCTACATACCAATTTTCAAATCAATTCCTCCACTAAAAGCTGAGAAAATTGTGACAGAAATATATAATTTGAAATCAATCCCTCTTATAGGCCAGTTTAATAAGTGTTGTTATCTCCCTTAGCGATTATAACTTTTATCAATTTGTATTACTTCCGGAGTGTATATCATCAGTTGCTAATGTAAACACTACTTGAATTGCTGTACGATCCGTCTCGTTTAGAATAAAATTAAAAAGCGCGACAAAGATGTAATTGCCAAAAAATGCGATCTCCTAGCAAGGACATAGGGTTAAGTTTATTTGAAAAAGACCAAACTGGTAGAAATAGACAATTTCGTCTTGGAGATAAGTTGTCAAATCCGACATAAATTATCTCTGTGGAGTTTTTAGCTCATGTGACTGGCAATACTTTATACAATTTTAAAAGGGAATAAATGCAGAACATTTGAAGCGAAATGAATAACGAAAACAGTTCTAGACAAACTGAGTGTTTTAAAAATTAATGAAATATCAGACAGTTGCTGTCAATTTTTACAATGTCAAATTCAAGGCTCCGTCTCCCCCAACTTATTCACTCTCCCCAAATAAATTAATATAATATAAAAAAAAATCCTTACCGTAGTTTGCCTTTACCAAAGTGACTGGTAGTATCCATTTAGCTATCTGCATAAGATTTTTAACCCAATAAAAACCATTTTCCTCTATTTCCTTAAAATATCTTTAGAAAAAAACTTTCTTGGCTGAAATGAATGTACTTCATACGAATACATTAACGGTATTGTGTATTCCAAAGGAGTCACAAGTTACTGGTTCTCAAATATCAAGGACCGTGAAATTCATTATTTTACATGTACAAAATGCACATTGCCGTGCTATTAGCATATAAGGATAGGTATTAGGGAATTTCACTTCTATACACAAAAATTAGTTAAAAGAGCTGCTGCCTAGAATGCAGTAAGAAAAAAACAAACAAACAAAGTTTTAAAATTTTAGGGTTATCGTGTATATCAGCCAACATAAATATAATGAAGATTTTTGTTTGTTGAGAGATATCCGTGTTGTATTATCATGAATATGTTAATTATATGTCCTACGTGTGAATTGCTTTATGATATGCACAATTACCTGAAAATTAATAAAATGTGAAATCTTATATGTTCACAGGAAGTTTCACATCGACTTTATCACATCTGGCAACATTTAATAAAATTACTAAAAATAAAATAACTTTTAAATATGTAAAATAATAAATATTAAAAAAACCAATGCTTATCACATAATACTAAGAGTTGTTTAAAATGAAATTAAATATATCGGCAAATAATTTTTTAATAGATAAAACAAAACTATTGTTAAAGAAGAAAAAAAAAGAAAGAAAAAATGAAAGTTTTGTGTCATCAGAGACATATAATTACATGTCTCTGGTGTCATTCCCTGCTTAGATACACTTTGAACAAAAAGCATTCAACTTTGTTATTTTATCTTTATTCATTTTTTTAAAGTACAGCATAGCATATTTTTCCATCAAATTGCAAGTCGTTTAAACGGCGGAGAGGGGGATTATATTGTCTTTGTTTATGTTATAGCTCTGGTAACCACGATTTATACAACTCTTTTCAATCACCACTATGAGAGAAATACACTCCGGAAGTACACTCCACGAAATTTCCAATGACTGTGCATGCGGAAAAATAATCATTAGGGGCAGATAACAACACTTATTAAACAGGGCTATAGCAGCCATGAGAAAACTATGACGAAAAATTCATGTTTCACTACATTTCGTAACTAAGTCCATATTTCGTTAAACAGGAAGTGCACATCGGACAAGACTCAAAATAGGAGGTTCCTTACAACTAATCATATTGAGGCTGCATACCAAATTTGAAATCAATCTCTTATAGCAGCTGAGAAAACTGCGACGAAAAATTCGTGTTTCACTACATTTCGTAACTAAGTCCACATTTTGTTAAACAGGAAGTGCACATTGGACAAGACTCAAAATAGGACGTTCCTTACAACTAATCATACTGAGGCTGCATACCAAATTTGAAATCAATCACATCGGACAAGACTCAAAATAGGACGTTCCTTACAACTAATCATATTGAGGCTGCATACCAAATTTGAAATTGATCCCTCTTATAGCAGCTGAGAAAACTGCAACAAAAAATTCATGTTTCACTACATTTCCTAAGTAAGTCCACATTTCGTTAAACAGGAAGTACACAGTGGAAAGAACTCAAAATAGGATGTTCCTTAAAACACATCACACAGAGGCTACATACCAATTTTCAAATCAATTCCTCCACTAAAAGCTGAGAAAGTTGTGACAGAAATATATAATTTGAAATCAATCCCTCTTATAGCAGCCATGAGAAAACTATGACGAAAAATTCATGTTTCACTACATTTCGTAACTAAGTCCATATTTCATTAAACAGGAAGTGCACATCAACAAGACTCAAAATAAGACGTTCCTTACAACTAATCATATTGAGGCTGCATATCAAATTTGAAATCAATCCCTCTTATAGCAGCTGAGAAAACTGTGACGAAAAATTCATGTTTCACTACGTTTCGTAACCAAGTCCACATTTCATTAAACAGGAAGTGCACATCTGACAAGACTCAAAATAAGACGTTCCTTATAACTTTTCATATTGAAGCTGTATACCAAATTTGAAATCAATCCCTCTTATAGCAGCTGAGAAAACTGCAACGAAAAATTCATGTTTCACTACATTTCGTAACTAAGTCCACATTTCGTTAAACAGGAAGTGCACATCAGACAAGACTCAAAATAGGAGGTTCCTTACAACTAATCATATTGAGGCTGCATACCAAATTTGAAATCAATCCTTCTTAAAGCAGCTGAGAAAACTGCGACGAAAAATTCATGTTTCACTACATTTCATAACTAAGTCCACATTTTGTTAAACAGGAAGTACACATCGGAAAGAACTCAAAATACGACGTTCCTTAAAACATATCACACAGAGGCTACATACCAATTTTCAAATCAATCCCTCCACTAAAAGCTGAGAAAATTTTGACAGAAATATATTTTTTGGCGAATGGACGGACGAACGGATGGATAGACGGACGGACAGACAAGGTGAATGCAGTATACCCCACTCTCTAAAGAGTGGGGGTATAATTACTACTTACTCGTTTCCTCCGTCTGTCAGCCTGGCTGATATCAGACTTTTCCATCAATGTGTGTATGGGTATTCTGTTTTACTGATATAATTACTACTTACTCGTTTCCTCCGTCTGTTAGCCTGGCTGATATCACACTTTTCCATCGATGTGTGTACGGGTATTCTGTTTTACTGATATAATTACTACTTACTCGTTTCCTCCATCTGTCAGCCTGGCTGATATCAGACTTTTCCATTGATGTGTGTATGGGTATTCTGTTTTACTGATATAATTACTACTTACTCGTTTCCTCCGTCTGTTAGCCTGGCTGATATCAGACTTTTCCATCGATGTGTGTATGGGTATTCTGTTTTACTGATATAATTACTACTTACTCGTTTCCTCCGTCTGTCAGCCTGGCTGATATCAGACTTTTCCATCGATGTGTGCACGGGTTTTCTGTTTTACTGATATGATAATTACTACTTACTCGTTTCCTCCGTCTCTCAGCCTTGCTGATATCAGACTTTTCCATCGATGTGTATATGGGTATTCTGTTTTACTGATATGATAATCTCCCATAGCTCTAAAGGCATCTAAGTCTGTCTTCGTAGGCAATGGGCTGAAACAAATAAATTGAATGGTTTAACATGTTACAGTTGTCTCCTCTATCTCAAAAAGCATCTTATCTGTCTTATTTGTTGACATGCAATAACAGATGAATTGAAAATAGAAATTAGATCAGAATATCTGTTTATAAATGTAAGAAATTCCAACTTTTCTCAAAAAGATGAGAAGAAGGCACAGAATTTCTAACAAGAGTGACAGATTGCCCAATCATTAATTTTAATCAAGTGTAAAAACCCTTTCTTTCGAATCCATATTGTACTAGAAACATTTTCAAATGTGAGGAAACCTTTAGTTGCAAGTAATGCTGCTGCCATTTAAATATACATTCCATTTTGCCTTTAGAATACTTGTGATGTTAGGTCTGCAAAATGATTGCTTTACCACCAAAACCAACATTTCTGGTTGACCGGATATGACTATATGAGACTATATATAAAACTGGGTTGTGTCAACTAAAATATTGCTATTTACTGTTAGCTCAAAGCAAAAAAAATTCTCTGTCTTTTTTCCAACCAATTTCAGTGTATCAGTGATACATTATACTCCAAAAATCCTCCCAGAGAAAATTTATCTATTGTTTTTTTTTGTGTGTGTGTTCAAATATACAAACCTGTCAACATTCCCATTTTTTTGGGGTTTTCCTCCATGGGAGCATCAGATTTAAAATTTTCAGAATGTTATTATTTCTTCCTTGCTTAACAAAACAGTCATTGGTTTATTGTATGATGATGGTTATATTAAATAGATGCTAAAAACAACAGGAAAGTGGATTTAAGCCCCCCCCCCATGTTGGTTTTCTGGTATGCCTGGAGTTTCGAAACACATTAAAACCCCATTAGGTGGTTCACTGAAACCATGATATTAAGTTCCTAACGAAATGTATTTTTCACTTAGATTTTTAATGCATAGAATTGAAAACCACAAATTTAAGTACCAACAAAATAGTGATATTCATTAAAACCACCAAAATTGATGTCAACAAATAAAAGTAATTCCACAGTATTCCCTTTTGTTGTTTATCCTGTCAGCATTAAGCACATTCATCCTATTTTTTACAATGTAGTAACAAGGTATTGACTACCTACCCATTGATAAAATAACTCCTCTTTTGAAAACTGTTATTCACTAACAAAGCTTGCTTCAACTGTTCCTTCACAAAGTTAAATTTCACATTAACAATCACAGATGACTCAGCACTACTGATTTCATCAATGTTCAAAAATTCACAGGAAGTTAGTTTAAAAGGAACTCTGGGAAAAACTTTCATTTCCTGGAGATTCAAATTAAGTGGTACAACTGCTACTGTAGCGAAGATTTCTAGACCTTCCATCAACTCACACTGTGTCAGATCGAAGTCTATAACAAAGTCTCTATTCCAAACATCATCGCTAAACTTCATAAAATCCATTTCATCTAAATTCATGTTTGACTTTCTCCTCTCATTCACAGCTTCAAATAAACCTTCAAATACGTTCTCTGGAGTTTTGTTTTTATTCATTTCAAATACAATGTCTAAGTGAACATAAGCAGGTTTCTCCCGAGAGCTTTTCCTACATTTTCTCTCCGGAGTTTTTTCACAGTTACTTATCTGACTGGACTCCATATTTACTCCCCCTTCCAATGAAATGGACTGAGCAAACTTCCCTGTCAAACAGTCAATAGATTTTTCTTCTGCATTCTCTTGTTTTGTTTCTGGTTTACTAATGTCAGATTGCTTAACATCTTCTGGATTTGTTTTTGAATCGTTGGTAATATCTGGGAAGTCATCATTTTTTAAATCTGTCTTTTCTTCATCAATCTGAAATTTTGTATCCACAACAAGATTTCTATTCACATTAGAAACATCACTTTGTTCTTCAGATTTAGTTTTGGTTTCATCATTAACCTCGGAATCTGAACAACAATTTTCCTCACTCAACGATGATGAGGATGAAGATTCACTGATATTGTCTCTCCATAACGACACATTTTTGTTGTCTGTGGTTACAGGTGACTGACTTCTATCTGGATTTTCATCCGAGGAATTCTCCTCAGCAATATCCTCACAAATTCGGTTCGGAATACTACCGTTACAATAAAAATCTTCCTTTGATTCAATGTTTTTATTAATGTCCCGTTTATCTGTATTTTCAGAAATGGTTTCCATACCTCTAGGTGGAGAGCTGTATGGTTTTGAACCATTCTTTTCATACGATTTTTGTCCAGTCGAACGGTCACCCATACAAGAGCTACAACTGACAGATCTTTTCTTTTGTCGAATTGACCTGTCCAACAAAGAAAGCTTAGAAAACAAAGCAGTCAAGCATGACATCGGACTTGCCGAGGCATTAAAACTATCCTGCATAAAATCACTACTGTCCATAGACCATGTCATATAATTCTTACCGTAGTCATAAATATTGTGTTTTGGTAAATGGAGACTTTCCTCCATTTCACTCGTAGCAGTATTTAATGGTGAGCTTGTTTTTGTTAATCCATTGCACAAGAAACTGTTTTCTTCTAAAATCTGAGGGCTCAAACTACTTTGATACCCTAAAGATCCATTTATTGACTGGAATAACGACGAATTCAAAAATGACGAGTTCATTGGATTACTACTCTGATTGGCTGTCATAAAACTGTCATCAGATTCAGATTTTTCTTCTATTTTCTCCATTTTCTCCGTGATACACAAACCTAAACTCTGTCGCTGTAAGAAATCCTCAAACAAATCAAGTCCGTCTTCTGTTGTCAGATCTGCATACGTCTGTAAAAAGGTCCAGTATTCTACCCAAGGAATCTGATATTCATGAGCAAGTTCTCTGAAAAATAAATAAAACAATAAACTGAATATCTTTGGTCAAATGGAAATTATATTTTGAAAAATAATATCCCTGAGAATCATGTCTATGGTTTTAACTGTTTCCTCCTCTTTTAACTACAACTTTTAATTTTATTTGAGAATATTACTTGTATTTCTGTTTCAGTTGTAATCAAAGCTTGTTTGGTATAGGAAACATAACATTATAAACAGGCAGATAAGAGGTCATTTGTGATGGAAAAGTTACATATTACAACAAATTAAACAGATGTAATGTCAATTGTGTTTTACATTTGCTTTGCAAGCTTTTATTTTAATGACTGAGATACTCTGTATCATAACCAAGCCTACAAATAAAGCAAATAATGCTCAATTTGAATACACAAGTGCAAGTCAAACTGAACTTGACTACTCCTGCAGTTCAAATAATAGATTTGAAAGTTTTCCTTTTTCACAGTTTTTCAACATTCAAAAATGCCACACAAGCCTTTTTTTCATTTCTTATGAAAAACAAGAGCTGTCGCCGAATGGCAGCCAAATATACCCCCCCGCTCAATGGACCCTGAATTGATATGGTAAATGCAAATTCAAGTGGGTGTGGACACAATACAGAAGTGGACACAATGATATATTCTTTGAGAAAAAACTTTTCACAAGGTTTCCAATGAAAATAATATTGAAATCAGACAAATATAACATTCACCCTTTTCTAGCTCTTTGACATTTTACACAAAAATCATAAGTGTTAGAGAAATTTCATTACCACACTTTGAAAACATCTTTTCAAGAGGATTACAGTGAAAAACAGGTGTCTCTCCAACAGCTTAATTTCACAATATCTATGCTTTAAATTATTTCTTTGAAAAAAATCAAAGCAGAAGGAATCAATAAAAGTCAAGTCAAATTATCTTCCCTTCCTGGTTTCATACAATAATTATATTCCTTCATGCACATCTACATATAGTGTCCTTCCTTTGGTTAAAGTTTCATCAAAATCCTTCCCGTGGTTTAAGAGGAGTTGCGCTTACGAGGTAACCTATACATAAGTAATCAACGAAAAGTAAATGTCAAATTATCTCCCCTTCCTGATTTCGATCAATAATTATATTCCTTCATGCACATCTACATTTAGTATCCTTCCTTTGTGTAAAGTTTCATCAAAATCCTTCCAGCGGTTTAAGAGGAGTTGCGCTTACGAGGTAACCCATACATAGGTAATCAACAAAAGGTCAAAGTCAAATTATCTCCCCTTCCTGGTTTCGATCAATTATTATATTCCTTCATGCACATCTCCATATAGTGTCCTTCCTTTGTGTAAACATTCATCAAAATCCTTCAAGTGGTTTAAGAGAAGTTGCGCTTCTAGGTAACCCATACATAGGGAATCAATGAAAAGTCAAAGTCAACTTATCTCCCCTTCCTGGTTTCGGACAATAATTATATTCCTTCATGAATATCTACATATAGTGGCCTTCCTTTGTGTAAAGTTTCATCAAAATCATTTTAGTGGTTTAAGAGGAGTTGCGCTTACGAGGTAAACCATACATAGGACATAGGTAATCAACAAAAATTCAAAGTCAAATTATCTCTCCCCTCTGGTTTCAATCAATAATTATATTCCTTCATGCACATCTGCATATAGTGTCCTTCCTTTGTGTAAAGTTTCATCAAAATCCTTCAAGTGGTTTAAGAGAAGTTGCGCTTACGAGGTAACCCATACATAGGGAATCAATGAAAAGTCAAAGTCAAATTATCTCCCCTTCCTGGTTTTGGACAATAATTATATTCCTTCATGAATATCTACATATAGTGGCCTTCCTTTGTGTAGTTTCATCAAAATCATTTTAGTGGTTTAAGAGGAGTTGCGCTTACGAGGTAAACCATACATAGGACATAGGTAATCAACAAAAGTTCAAAGTCAAATTATCTCCCCTTCCTGGTTTCGATCAATAATTATATTCCTTCATGCACATCTGCATATAGTGTCCTTCCTTTGTGTAAAGTTTCATCAAAATCCTTCCAATGGTTTAAGAGGAGTTGCGCTTACAAGAAGTGTGGACAGACGGACAAACAGACGGACGGACAGACAGACAGGGTGATTCCTATAAACTTTGTTTGCGGGGAGTATAATAAATATGCATTTATTTGTATATATACAACAACTCATATAAATACACAAATAAGTGTCAAGCTAATAGAATACAATGGTTAAATGTCTATTTTTGTCATCTTCATAATCCGTGGACACATCTCACTTCTCACTTCAAAATTAACTTTTTGAGAAAATACATCAAGAAAAGATATCTTTAAACAATAAAGAGTAACATGAATTTACAAAGAGGACAGAATTTATATTTTTGTAAGTTTTAACATTCGAGAATGCCCTCCACATTATTTTAAAAGGCAAAATAGACATTTTAAATCACCAAAGCAACGATTTATGTCAAATAGAACAGCTTATGAATTCTCTAAGAGTAAGATTAAAAACATACAAACCTTAAAATTTCTGCTGACAGCACTTGAATTCTGACTAAATATTTTACACACAGACAAGCAAAAGCATTATCAACATGAATCAGCTATGAGTCAACAGGAGGCATCAGGCCAAATATCATTCTTTGGGTCAGATGAGCAAAAAACAAGAGCTGGCTCCGAATGGCAGCCTGATATACCCCGCTCATTGAACCCTGAATCAATGTGGCAAGTTCAAATTTAATTGTATAGGGACACAATGCAAGTATAAACACAATGATATAATCCTAGTAACCAACATATTCAACGATTACTGTCTGCGCAACAATTGAATCTGCCTTACATGTGACGAAAAATTCTATATATTGTACAACAATGAAAAACAATGACGTCTCGGCAAACAAGAAGTGCTTATCACATAACCTTGAATTCCGAATACAAATAGACTGGACCATAAGGAAGCTCTGCGCAAAACAACAATTGATTTCAGAA
This sequence comes from Modiolus philippinarum, assembly GCA_002080025.1. Classification (NCBI taxonomy): domain Eukaryota; kingdom Metazoa; phylum Mollusca; class Bivalvia; order Mytilida; family Modiolidae; genus Modiolus; species Modiolus philippinarum. The sequence continues at coordinate 47,236 of MJUU01026879.1, read as the reverse complement.
AAAAATTGTGACGAAAAATTCCATATATTGTACAACATTGAAAAACACTGATGTCTCGGCAAACAGGAAGTGCTTATGGCGTAACCTTGAAATCTTGAAATCAAAATACACGATAGATTAGATCATAAGGAAGCTCTGTGCAAAACAACAATTGAATCCCACATACAGTTTCAGAAAAAATTGTGACGAAAAATTCCATATATTGTACAACAATGAAAAACAGTGACGTCTCGGCAAACAGGAAGTGCTTATGATGTAACCTTGAAATCAGAATACACGATAGATTGGACCATAAGGAAGCTCTGTGCAAAACAACAATTGAATCCCACCTACAGTTTCAGAAAAAATTGTGACGATAAATTCCATATATTGTACAACAATGAAAAACAATGACGTCTCGGTAAACAGGAAGTGCTTATGGCGTAACCTTGAAATCCGAATACACGATAGATTGGACCATAAGGAAGATCTGTGCATAACAACAATTGAATCCCTCTTACAGTTTCAGAAAAAAGTGTGACGAAAAATTCCATATGCTGTACAGCAATAAAAAAAACAATAAAGTCTCGGAAAACAGGAAGTACTTATGCGGTAACCTTGAAATCTGAATATACCCATCAGACCATCATGAGAAAGCTTTTGTCATAATATGATTTCATTCTGTAAAGTACTTGCTGAGAAAAGTGTGGTTACGGACAGACGAACGAACGAACGAACGAACGAACGAACAGAGGTAAACCAGTATACCCCCACTACTATGTAGTGGGGGTATAATAATTCAAATTTTTTCACCAAAAAAATTCCACTAAAGGAACAAAACGAGCAATCCTTGTAAAGGACCTTCCCTACATTATTCCAGCACATTTCAGTTAAGTTGATTCAATAGTTTCACAGGAGATGATGAAAAAGATATTTTTACATAAGGCATTGGCGGGAATGTTTTTATTCAAAATGGAGAGATCAGAAGAATATGAGCAATCTTTCATAGCAATCAACAGCAGCATCTGACTAAATATTGGATTATTTCCAAATATACCAGCCAAAGCAATACTAAAACTAGAAAAACATACCCCTGCTACCCCATTTGATTCCAGATGTAAAAAAATCACCAACAAAAAACAATTCAAGTCAAATCAAATTTTAAAAAAGCTGGTGCACAATGGCAATACACTCTGAACATTCTGTAAAAGTTTCATTGAATTTCACCTAGTGGTCAAGGAGGAGTTGTCGCCACAAAGTATTTACCCTATGCTGGATAGAATAACGAACGGACACCATGATCACTATATACCACCCACTAAAGTGGGGAGTATAATGAATAAATTCTGAGTCAAAGATTGAAAACAGAACAAACATCAGGTATATCTCACCTTCCAATTCTCTCTACACCTTTGTCACTGTCTTCACGTTTGGTAAAAACAAATTTACGTTTGACATGATCGGGACTCCCTGATGGTGGTGTTGTCCATCTTTTGTGAAATAGATATGCCTAAAGGATAAACAAAATATGCCTGAAGGATAAACAAAATATGCCTGAAGTATAAACAAAATATGTCTGAAGGATAAA
>MJUU01026879.1:0-21544 GCA_002080025.1 Modiolus philippinarum | reverse complement strand
CATACTACTGAAAGCTTAGATCAAGAGGAATCCAAAGAAAGAAATCCGATGAAAAATAAAAATTCTACATAATCTGCAAATTCGCAATTTTGGCCCCGTTCGGCCCTCATAATTGGGAAAGGAAACAAGTTATCAAAAATCTGATAACTGAGTGCCATATCAATTTTTCACAAGGAATCCATTGAAAAAAACTGCATCAAAATCGGACTAAAAATAAAAAAATTATTTTTTTTGAGATTTGCCCCTGTTGGGCCCCATTTATCTCGTAAGCGGTACATGCTACGTGAAATCCGTTGGCATACCCCAGATTGGAAATTTTCTCAGGAGCACACTGAAACAAACCCCATCAAAATCCAACAAAGTTTCTACAGTCAAAAATGTGAAAATACCCAATTTTACCCCTTTTTGGCCCCTTTTTCTAAAACGGGCAGGGCCACCAACTCAAAATTAAAACCTCTGTTTACGCGTGTGCCAAGATACATCATACTAAAATTTCATAATGATCCGTCCACTAGAAGCAAAGTTACGCTGTCCACAGACGCCGACGACGCCGACGACGCCAGCACCATACCAATATACGACCGCAAAATTTTTGCGGTCGTATAAAAAAGGATATTTTGTCAATTTTAAAAGTTAAAAAGATGTGTTTGTGAAACACTATGCCCCCAGCAGCAACCATGTCTACCATACAAAATAAATACTAAAACTGCAATCACTAAAAATTAAGGTTAAGTAGACATTTGTAGTAAGCTCCATTAGATCTATTAACATATAGAATATCAAGCCGCTTGCAATTTTAATTAACGAGCTAAAAGTAAAATATAGATTTTGACCTTTTGACCTCTGTGACCTTGACCTTTGACCTGACCTTAAAGAAATTTCATAATGCTGTTCAGCTTCATACAGTACAGAAAAAGTGGTACCGTGACAAATCACTGTGATAGACGTGTCCCGCTCTGAGAGTGGATTTAAATATCTTTTTTCCTGTTAGAGATCATTTCCTGCTCTCTTTTGTATTGAGAGTTGTGTATTTTACCACTTTCAATGCAGAAAAATAATAAAGATATCTCTTACAGATAAAAAGTTATTCAGTATCACTCTCAGAGTGGGTCATGTCTATCACAGTGATTAGTCACGATACCACTCTTTCTGTACTGTATGATCAATACACAGGCCAAATATGAAGGTCCTGGAAAAATATCAACAATGTTAAAGTTTTCAAATTTTCACTCAGTGACCTTGACCTTTGACCTGATCCAATTTTTTTTTTGGTAGATTTGTATTTAGCTTCATTAGATCTATTCATATATAGAATATCAACCCTCTAGCAATTGTAATTAACAAGCTATAGCAAAATCTTTAGTTTGACCTTTTGACCGCTGTGACCTTGACCTTTGACCTGACCTTAGTGAAATTTGCATAATGCTGTTCAGTTTCATATGACAATATACAGGCCAAATATGAAGGTCCTATCACATCTGGTTGAAAAGATATAGGCAATGTTAAAGTTTTTGTTTTAGTTTTCAACTTTGCACTTGGTGACCTTGACCTTTGACCTGATCCAAATTTTTTTGGTGGATTTGTATTAAGCTTCATTAGATCTATTTACATATAGAATATCAAGCCTCTAGCAAATGTAATTAACAAGCTATTTCAAAATCTATATTTTGTCCTTTTGACCTCTGTGACCTTGACCTTTGACCTGACCTTAGTGAAACTTGCATAATGCTGTTCAGCTTCATATGACCAATATACATGCCAAAATATGAAGGTCCTATCACATCCGGTTGAAAAGATATAGGCAATGTTAAAGTTTTTGTTTAAGTTTTCAATTTTGCACTCAATGACCTTGACCTTTGACCTGACCCAAATTTTTTTGGTGTATTTGTATCAAGCTTCATTAGATCTATTCACATATAGAATATCAGGCCTCTAGCAATTGTAATTACCAAGCTATAGCAAAATCTAGATTTTGACCTTTTGACCTCTGTGACCTTGTCCTTTGACCTGACCTTAATGAAATTTGCATAATGGTGTTCAGCTTCACATGATAAATACACATACAAAATATGAAGGTCCAGTCACATCTGGTTTAGAAGTTATGAGCCAGGTTAAAATTGCAGACAGACAGACATATAGACAGACAGACAGGACAAAAACAATATGCCCCCGATCTAAAGATACTGGGGCATAAATAGGGGCAAAACTCCTACAAAAATATTCCACCAGGACTTGACTTCAAACTTGCTTGAGCCATCCTTAAACTTAAGTTACGTGTAAATATTATCCAAATCCATGGAGAAATAAATTTTTTAGAGTTCTAACATCGATTTTGTCAATTTTCTAAGTTAAAAGGGGGAAAAACTCCTATAAAAATATTTGGCTAGGGCTCATCTTTGAACAATCTTGAGGCATTCTTGAATTAAAGCTACTGTATAAATATTATCCAAATCCAATGAGAAAAAATTTACCTACTAAAGCCCTTATAAGGCGGGCTGGCAAACAGTCACATGGACTGATGCCTGGCAATACTGTTTCCCTGCACCATGTTGCATCAGGGATCTAAATTTGGTTACATCAAAATATATAAAATAGGAGCAGTGCTGTGCTATCATATGATTAAGATTCCCAGAAAAGTCAATAAAACTCCATTCATTGGTTTAGGAGGAGTTGCAGATGAAATATCAGTAGCCCTCATACTATCAAACTTTTTTCCCATGATCAGTGAAGCATGAAATTGGTAGCATGGGTAAAATTTTATAATGATTTTTGTTTAATTAGACGCTAATGTGTATTTATATAAAGTTTCGTGATAATAGCATACATCCTTCCCAGAAAAAACTAGAGGTACTGTGGTCCACTGGGCCACAAATGAATACCCCCGCATGCCCAATATAATAAGAAGTTTAAATAAAAGTCAACTGCGTCTTTTAATGTTATTCAAAAAACTTAATTTAGGCTAAGTATCAACATACCAATGTATCGGTAAACAGGAAGTAGTAGCGCAACAAACCTGAAAATAGCTTACACCTTACAACTCATCATCATGAAGCTCCAGACCAAATATGAAATCATTTCCACTTTTGGAAGAAGAGAAAACTTTGACGAAAAATTTTCATTAGTAGTGATATATGAAACTAAGTATTAATGCATCGGCAAACAGGAAGTAGTAGCGCCACAAACATGAAAATATCTGACACTGTACAACTCATCATTTGGAAGCCTAATGCTAAATATCAAATCATTCCCACCTGTAGAAGCCGAGAAAACTTTGACAGTAAAAGTGTTACGGACGGACGGAATGACGGACGGACGGACACCACAATCACTATATACCCTCCGCTTTTACAAAGCAGGGGTATAAAAACTTAAACCTGTAGGTAAACCTAGCTTGGGACGGACGAACGGACGGAGGGACGGACAACCCGAACACTATATGCCCCCCCCCTACTATCGTAGGCGGGGCATATAAATATAAAAAAAACAATAAACAGCCAAGTCCATGTCTGGATATGAGAAACCCCATAAATAGGCTGGATCAAAATTTTGAATAGGTGGGAAACTATATAATCATGTGATAAAGATTCTCTGAAAGTTTGATAAAATTTCATTCAGTGGTAAAGAGGAGCAGCAGATGTAAAGGTGTGACTTAGCCAGTCAGAAGTAACTATACTAACTACTTTTTCCAAAAGCGGAAAGTATGAAAATATATAGAGGTTGAAACATATTTACATTTCAGATTTAAACTGACTTGAAATTTCTGGTCATTAGTGTTACCCATATAAATCATGTGATATATAATTACTATGTTCTATTAATAGAATAGGGGATTTCTAATTTCTTCAGTTTAATCAGAGATGAATACTGAAACTTAGACAGATAGTAAATGTTTGTTGTGTGGAATTTTAATATTTTGTAGAATGTTAATATTTAGCTGTGGAAATTGTGTATTATATACTTCGAAAAGTGTATATCAAAAATGAAAGTTAGGGAATTTCCAATTACATGTCTACAAATGAACTGCTACTTGCAACTGAACACAATCAAATATTAGGCTTTAAAAATAAGGAGAAAATCTTTCTTTCTCAAACATTCATTATAGGAATAAAAGTAATTTTGGAGGAGTTTATCGATGTGTAAACGCGGGCAACTCACTCACAAACTAAATAAAGTCCGAAGGACTTTATGTAGAGTTTGTGAGTGAAAGGCCGCGTTTACACATCCATAAACTCCTCCAAAATTACTTTTATTTCTTATAATTCCAATCCTTTGAACTTTGACCAATGTTGTCATTGATTTTTACGTCACCATATACTGCACTATTTGACGTCGTAGTGTATTAATGGGCAAGAAAAGTTTATCGAGAAATAACTTTTTTGTTGTTCATGACGTTGACCAATGAAATTGGACGTTGCATTACCAATTGGAATTATAATGGTATAGCCTGCTTTCCTGTGTTGTATAGAATATGAGTGTTTAGTTGAGGTATCAAAAATAACTATATATACAATGCAAAAGTCATGCAACTGCTTTCATCTATTAATAAAAGAAAATGTGTCCATGAGACATGGATGCCCCCACTAGACGGATATTGGCAAACATGAAGTAGATGAGTGATGGACTTGAAAAGGGGAGACAAGGTACAACTCATCATACCAAAGCTTCAGACCAAATATTAAATCATTACTGCATATACAACTGAGAAATCCTTGACAAAACACTTGCAGACAAAACATGTACAGACAAGGGTAAAACTTAATGCCCCCATCATCTAAAGGTGCCAGCATTAAAAATAATTCAGAAGATTTGCAAAAATTTCCCATCGAGGGAAACAATTACCTTTTTTGTCTCCCATTGAACAACTTTGTTATGATGTATCACAGTAGGAAGCAAACCTAGTTTCCAGCTGAACAACCAAAAAATGACATCACAGTGGGTCACATAATCTACTGTTCACAGCTGAGCGACCATAATATGATGTCACAGTGGGTAATATACCCTATTAGTTACATTTATTCATATGCAGCATTTTTAACTATTTTCATGAAAATCTATACTTTTGGTGGAAGAGTTAACTGTTCACAGATTTCCAGACTAACTGTTCCATGTGCAAAATAATTGTGCAGTGCGATGTCATTCAAATTCTAATCTACCCATGTAGGAAGTGTTCTATAAGCATGATTTTTATTGATTATGTAAGTTAATAAAAGTTATTTCATGCCCTGTTTCAGGAAATAGCAAAACTATTGTCCCGCAATGATGGAAATGACTTGCGAACTGTTGTCTTTTTTTTTGTAGTGCAACTTCCAGTTTTGTTTCATACCCTTCATTTTATCCTCAGACATGTTGGCGTTTCAGACGACAGGAGATAAGGTGATACCCGTGTGAAGTTATTGGACCAATCAAAATAAGGCAAGCGGTCAACAGATCAGAATAGGTCAACAAACTGAAAACTGCTGACAGTCAACAAATCATGTTCGGTTTGAGAAAATAGTTAAATTGTCAAAATAGTTATATAAGGAATAGCAATTTATAACATGCAGTATCAAATCAATTAACAATCAATTAACAATAGCAAAACTATATTTCAGATGGACAGAGAAGGTCGAAGAGGTTATTTTGTATTTGGTTCCGCCATCTTGGAGATTGTTGCTCCAGTGTTCAAAGACAGACTAGAAAATGAGTACAAGAATCATGGAAATGGAACCCTTCTGGCATTCATAAACCAACAACCAGTAATACATAAAATGTTTCATCTACGTCACAGATATGCTTGGTGTTGTGTAGATCAACCAAACTGTACCAATAACCCAGTTCTACCTTTGAACTCAAACCAGTGGAAATGTTTATATGCAGAAAATCCTGGTCCAGGATCACACCATTGTCACTGCAAGTATACTGCAAAGCCAATCCAACTAGATGACCTTGATATAACCTTGGCGGGTGTTCTCTTAGTAAACTGTTGTAACCTGACACCAGCAGAAGAACAAGCAATAAAGATCTTACGCCAGTACAGGAATGATTATTTCGCCCACAATACAGATGGAACCATATCGGAAGCTGACTTTGACAGGTTGTGGCCATTCCTGACATCATACATCTTGCAGCTAGACAACAGTAGACAAGATGAGCTCACAAGGATAAAGAACAGGCCACTTGATGAACCTCTGTGTAACAAATATACGACATTTCTGGTAGATGTCCATACGAGACTTGATGAGGTAATTATATACAACATTACTGGTAGATATCAATACAAGACTTGATGAGGTAATTATATACAACATTACTGGTAGATGTCTGTACATGACTTGATGAGGTAATTATATACAACATTACTGGTAGATGTCCATACACGACTTGATGAGGTAATTAGCTAGGCTATGGAATAGCCTAGCTATATAGATAGTTCTTGGGGTGAAGTGAGGAGTACGCTTGCACAGTGAGGAGAACGCATGTGCAGAAGACTATTGACCAATAGGAATTTCAGATTCTCGAAAATCAAAATGGCGTCCAGTTTCGTCCTGATAAAACGGGGCGGGGTTTAATTTTTCTGTTTCCTTGTGAAAGTTGAAAAGTATTATAAACATTTACTATAGGTGGTACTGGGCACAGGTTTGTAGAGGATGGTGGGATTGGTATTGCAATATTGCTTAGCCAGATTTATAAATATAGATATGATAAAAAGAATAAGAACAGTAATGTATAAATTTAAAACCAGAGGTTAATAAATAAAGATGAGGTATTGTGCAATAATCAATAATATACAAATACTATAATAGACTTTTCAATTGTGTTAAACAGAGCGTGATTGTAGTTTGTGGAGATACTTAGGCAATGGAGAACGAAAGGTGGAAAGAGAAAAACACAAAAAAAAACAAAAGCACGAAACTACTTTGAGTTGCTGTTGGCATAAAATTAGAGGTTTGATTAAATCAGTGACTGTTTTATCACATGTGCAGACCAACAGAAGATATTACAAAGAAGTACCGAGAAAGGCTTACTTCAAGTATTGATTTGAGTATATAAATACATCATGAGCCACCACACCCTTGTCAATCAAACACGCAATTTTCTATCCAAGGCTATTCCATAGCCTAGCGTATCGTTTTTATTTCATAAAAACTATTATCCGATTTATATCATCCACTTATGTTTATAAAGTCCCCTCGTGTTTTCTAGTTTTATACTACATTACTGGTAGATGTCCATACACGACTTGATGAGGTAATTATATACAACATTACTGGTAGATGTCCATACAGGGCTTGATGAGGTAATTATATAGAACACTACTGATAGATGTCTGTACATGACTTGATGAGGTAATTATATACAACATTACTGGTAGGTGTCCATACAGGGCTTGATGAGGTAACTGATAGATGTCCATACAAGACTTGATGAGGTAATTATATACAACATTACTGATAGATGTCCATACATGACTTGATGAGGTAATTATATACTACATTACTGGTAGATGTCCATACAAGACTTGATGAGGTAATTATGTTTAACATTACTGGTGAATGTCCATACAAGACTTGATGAGGTAATTATATACAACATTACTGATAGATGTCCATACACGACTTGATGAGGTAATTATATACAACATTACTGGTAGATGTCCATACAAGACTTGATGAGGTAATTATATACAACATTACTGGTAGATGTCCATACAAGACTTGATGAGGTAATTATATACAACATTACTGGTAGATGTCCATACAAGACTTGATGTGGTAATTATATACAACATTGCTGGTAGATGTCTGTACATGACTTGATGAGGTAATTATATACAACATTACTGGTAGATGTCCATACAAGACTTGATGAGGTAATTATATACAACTTTACTGGTAGATGTCCATACAAGACTTGATGTGGTAATTATATACAACATTACTGGTTGATGTCCATACAAGACTTGATGTGGTAATTATATACAACATTACTGGTAGATGTCCATACAGGGCTTGATGAGGTTTACTGATAGATGTCCATACAAGACTTGATGAGACATTACTGATAGATGTCCATACAAGACTTGATGAGGTTATTATGTTTAACATTACTGGTTGATGTCCATACAAGACTTGATGAGGTAATTATATACAATATTAATGGTAGATGTCCATACAGGGCTTGATGAGGTAATTATATACAACATTACTGGTAGATGTCCATACAAGACTTTATCAGGTATATATATACAACATTACTGGAAGATGTCCATACAAGACTTGATGTGGTGATTTTATACAACATTACTGGTAAATGCCCATACAAGACTTGATGAGGTAATTATATACAACATTACTGGTAGATGTCCATACACAACTTGATGAGGTAACTACCCGGTATATACAACATTACTGGTAGATGTCCACACAAGACTTGATGAGGTAATTATATGCAACATTACTGGTAGATGTCCATACAAGACTTTATCAGGTAATTACCTGGTATATACAATATTACTGGTACATGTATATGTCCATACAAGACTCGATGAGGTAATTATATACAACATTACTGGTAGATGTCCATACAAGACTTGATGAGGTAATTATATACAACATTACTGGTAGATGTCCATACTATAATTGATGAGGTATTATATACAACATTACTGGCAGATGTCCATACACGACTTGATGAGGTAACTGTATACAACATTACTTGAAGATGTCCATACACGACTTAATGGAGTAACTAGACATCGGAGAGATGGCAGCCATCTCTGTGGGCCCCGCTGTATATAAGTGCAAATTTAAGTGTGTGTGGACACAAAAACAGGTGTGGACACAGAGCAAGTGTGGACACTACACAAGTATGGACACCATCATATCAAAATATCAACAGAATGTAATACCCGAAAGCAATAATCTGACCTTGAAGACAAAGGTCAAGGTCAAAGATCACCACTCATGGTTCATGACACATTGTCTTCAAATGATCTATCTATATGCAAAATATCAAAAGCCTTCCTCAAAAGACATAACAGTTATAGCCTCGACACGACTTGTCATTTGAAAAGCAAAAATCTGACCCTGAAGACAAAGGTCAAGGGTCAAAGGTCACAAATCATGGTTCATGACACATCGTCTTGAAGTGATCTATTTACATGCAAAATATCAAATGCCTATCTCAAAAGACACAAAAGATATAGCCCGGACACGACTTGTCATTAGAAAAGCAAAAACTGACCTTGACGACAAAGGTCAAGGTCAAAGGTCACCAATCATTGTTCATGACACATCATCTTGAAGTGATCTATCTACATGCAAAATATCAAAAGCCTATCTCAAAAGTTATAGCAAGGACACAACTTCGTTTAGGACAGATGGACAGAGCGATTACTCTAGGGCGTCCGCCACTATGTGGCGGGGTCCTAATTATATACAATATTACTGGTGGACTTGATGAGGTAATTATATACAACATTACTGGTAGATCCCCATACAAGACTTGATGAGGTAATTATATACAACATTACTGGTAGATATGCCCATACAAGACTTGATGAGGTAATTATATACAACATTACTGGTAGATGTCCATACAAGACTTGATGAGGTATTATTATATATACAGCATAACTGGAAGGTTTCTGCACACGACTTGATGATTGCTTGATTGATTAGTTAGAGTTTAACGTCCAGTGAGCAATATTTCAGCTTTATCAGGATGAGAACAAGTTAATCAATTCAAAAAATTGTAAGTATAAAAAGAAGAAAGAAACAAAGTTGGAAGGGACAACCGGGGCAACAACTTTTCATTGCCACTGGAAAAGGGCAGGAAATTTAGCCTTCCATATGACACCATCTGCTCTCTTTAGAGAAATATAGAAGGGGTCTTAATACTGCAAGGAGCGTGGCGTTTCTCCACACAGTTGGCTACAATGAATCATGGTCAGGCTTTCTGTATTATGACCTGACTACCCTGCATAGACAGGGTATTCCCCTATCCACCAACTGGGGATGCAACCGGCAGCTCTGTAGCCAAAGCCCCTGAAAACCAATTCAGGTGCCTGGCATGACTTGATGAGATTATTATTAACAACATTACTGTTCCCCCTTAAAAAATATATCTGACATTAAGCACCTCATCCAAAATGGCCGCCACCAAACCAAACTTGGTCACAGTTGTCCTTTAGTTGGCTCTCTTTGAAAAAAAAATGTTTTCTACAAGTTTGCATCACATCCAAGATAGCTGGTTTTTTGGCTGTCAGCTGTGGAAATAGTTAAACATGAGAAAGCATTCAAATATTTTTATCTCTGAAGCCACAGAATTTGCTTTTCTGATCCAATAAAAAACATGGTGGCCAGCATGGAACTTATTATTTTTAACATCAGACCTTATGAGAAAAACATCATTTTCATCACCTCCTCGGAAACCGCTAAGCAAATTCAACCAAACTTTACAAAGATTGCTCATGTCATTCAATCCGACAAAAATATGGCCACCAGTGCAGAACTTCTATTTAACATTGTATCTATGGGAAAAACTACATTTTCATCTTTTCCTCTAAAAGCACTACAGTAAATTTAATCAAACTTTACAGGAATGATGTATGGAAGGTCCTTTATAAAGATTGCTCATTTTTCTGTGATTCGACAAAAAAATGGTTGCCAGCGCAAAACTTAGTTTCACATTGGACCATGGGAAAACTATATAATGATCATCTCCTCTGAAACCCCTGGGGCAAATTCAACCAAACTTTACAGAAATGTTGTGTGGAGTGTTCTTCACTATAATTGCTCATTTGATTTTGATCTGACAAAAAACATGGATCTAAATTGACAAAGAACATGGTCCAAGGCACAGAACTTTGTTTAAGATTGGACCCTATGTGAAAAACGTGCTGAATGACATTATACTTAACTGTACTGGAATGACAGAAGTATTGCCTTTACAAAGATTGCTCATGTCGTTCCAATAAGACAAAAAAAAAACATGGCCACCAGTGCTAAACGTAGATTAACATTGGCCCTATGGGAAAATCATAATTTGATCATCTCCTATGAACCCCCCTCCCTCAATCAAATTCAACCAAACTTTAGAGATAATTACTAATTTCTTTCTGATCTGACAAAAACATGGCAGCCAGCACAGAACATAGCTTGAAATTGGAACCTTTTGGGAAAACATCATTTCCATCATCAGCTCTGAGACTATTGAAGCAAATTTGAGTAAAAATGTACTTGAATGATGCAGGGAAGGACCTTCACAAAAATTGTTCAGTTATGATTCAACAAATAACCTGATGGCCAGTGAAGAACATAGAAAAACCTGCAATTAAGCATTTTGCCAAGTGAATGATATAGGCTCATGTGTATCTGAGCCTATAGTTTTAATTGTGACATACCTTGACCTATTTGTTTTGAATTTGTACATGGCACACAATTTCTATTTTTACAGATTGAAACCTCAATTCAAGGAAACAACACCTTAACACAAGGAAATAATGATTTACTCCAAGGAAACAATGCCTTAACCCAAGGAAACCATGATTTACTCAAAGGACATACAACATTACTCCACAGCCATACTACTTTACTCCAGGGAAACAATGAATTACTCCAAACAATGAACACAAATATGCAGGTACATCTCTTGAATATTTAGAACACTTACAAAATATTAACAGTGCAACAAATAATACCTCAAGTTTTTGATTTTTTTTTTTATTTATTTTATTTTTTTGATTTTTTTTTATGGCAAAATTTCTATTTTTCAAGGGTGATAACTCAAGAAACACATATACAGTCAAACCTGTCTTATGTGACTTTCCAAGGGAACCACAAAAGAAGGTCACATAAGACAGGTGGTCACTTAATACAGGATTGAGATTATGATCAACACTAATTTGTCTATTTGGCANAAAGAGAGAGAAACCCAATTTGGCCAGGGTGCTCATTTACCATCCCTTATGCATGTATACAAAGGCTAGATGATCTTATATTTACCATGTACAGTAACCGAGACCTGAATTCGGACATAAACGGAGAAGTGACCTAATTTTGCCTGGATGCTGACCTACCCCCAAAGATGCATGCACATGCAAGGTTAGATAATCCTACCATGTACAGTAACTCTGATCTGAACTCGGACGTAAACTTGAATGTAAGTCAATCATGCGGAAAATATAGGTCAAATTGACCTAATATTGCCTTGATGCTGACCTACCTCAAAGATGCATGCACATACAAGGTTAGATGATTGTACCATGTACAGTTACTTAGATCTGAACTTGAGACGTAAACTTGAATGTAAGTCGATCATGACCTAATTTTGCCTGGATGCTGACCTACTGCCAAAGATGCATGCACATGCAAAGTTAGATGATTGTACCATGTACAGTTAGTTAGATCTGAATTCCGACATAAACTTGAATGTAAGTCACTCATGTGGAAAATATAGGTCAAAGTGACCTAATTTTGCCTGGATGCTGACTTACCCCCAAAGTTGCAGCCACATGCAAGGTTAGATGATCCTACCATGTACAGTTACTGAGATATCAACTCAGACCTAAAATTAAATGAAAGCCAGTCAAGCGGAAAATATAGGTCAAAGAGACCTAATTTTCTTGGAGGCTGTGAGATAGCCCAAGATGCATCTGTACACAAAGTTTGATGACCCTACCCTTCATAGTTACCAAGATATATACCTAAATGCGGACGCAGACTCAGACGCGGACGCCAGGGGTACTCCAATAGTCCTCCTCAACTTTGTTGAGGCGAACTAAAAACGTCCTTCATTCAGGGACTATCATTGTAGATAAGACAACTGACGCATATTTCAAATTTTCTCTCACATTATAGAAGTTGTTTTCTTACTAATGCATTCGTTGAATTTTCATGTTTTCAGGAACTACTGTTTTATGCACAAAGAGGGAGGAACTGTAAATGTTACATGGAAAATTCCACTGAACAAGGTATGTACCAACTTGTCATTATATGAATCACAAATTTTTACGAACCTTCGAGAGATCCAATTTAACAAAATAATTGTACTAATGACTACAAAAACTGTCTTCTACACAAAAATATACATTAGATGTATTCAATGGAATTCCAAAACTGTATTTATAAACATTAAAAATACAAAATTATTACGCATGACCTATATAGTACTAATTATTGGGACTTTCAGGTATTGTCTTGTATGATTATTAAAATAAAGTCTTCAGTAGATATCAGTCCCTGTTATAAAAAATTTTAAGTTTCCGCCCGAACTTTTATTCAAAATTTTTTTACTAAACATTGGGAGAAATATATCTTTTCATTATACAATCTTTCAATAGTAATTGCTGTTTAATAACAACAAGAAAATACTGCAATGGAAGGGGTAGGTTTGTCATTCCAAAACCATTTTAACCCATCATTTCATTTGAAATATCTACAGTATATCAGGGCCATTGTGGTTTACTTATAGATTATTACATGTGATTTTCCATACCGGCCCTGGTATTAGCCCGAGACTCCCATATCATGCTACGCCATTTATTTTTCGATAATCGTACCAACAATTATGTTGTATGAGATAAAAAAGAATTCTCTATAAGAAACAACAAAATTTGCACCGTTTAGTAGGCCTTGTTGACATTTACTACCCTTCTTGAGCCGACCAATTTTTGTAGGGGTTCACACTACTAGTGCTTTAGTTTTGTGGCTTTCTTTTTCATTTTTGTCAATTTGTTTGGTCTTAGTCAGTTTGCCTCAATTTGTTTTAAATTGGTCAATTGCTGTGTAACCTTTTTATTTTTGATTTAAGAATTTCGTATCTTTCTCTCCGTTCTTGCTTCGGTACTCATTTTCCGATGTATTTGCATACTGAGCAACTTGACTATGGAGCTAAACAAACGAATAGATGTTAAATAAAGGGCGACATTTACAATGCTGAAATAAAATACAGCTATCAGTAATCTACCATGACGATATTGTCTTCATTGAAATTTAAAAACAAGAGTTGTCAGAAGACAACATAGCTCGCCGGGGATTCAAGTAACCTCAATGCACAATAAATTCGAAAGTAATAGAAAGCTCTAATCAAAAGAACGTCACATACCAAATATGAAGACCCCACCACTAAACAACTTAATTGTAGAAGCAAAGTTACAAAGTTTTTAAAAAATTGCCCTTCAGGGCAAGGTCAAGGTCAAAATGTCTATAAATAGGGTACCACAAGAAAGCTCTCACCATAAGGAAGTTACATACAAAATATAAACACCCTACCACTAAAGGCCAACCTTCTAGAAACGAGGTTTAAGTTTTTTACAAATTGCCCTCTGGGCAAGGTCAAGGTTAAAATGTCTACAAGTATGGTACCAGAAGAAAGCTCTCATCATGAGGAAGTCACATACCAAATATGAACATCCTACAACTAAAAGCCTACCTTCTAGAGGCAAGGTTAAAGTTTTTCAAAAATTGCCCTCAGGGCAAGGTCAAGGTCAAAATGTCTACAAATATGGTACCACTAGAAAGCACTCATCATAAGGATGTTCCATACCAAATATAAACACCCTACCACTAAAAGTCTACCTTCTATAGCCAAGGTTAAAAGTTTTTTTACAAATTGCCCTCAGGGCAAGGTCAAGGTCAAAATGTCTACAAGTGTGGTACCAGAAGAAAGCTCTTATCATAAGGAAGTTACATACCAAATATAAACACCCAACCACTAAAAGCCTACCTTTTAGAGGCAAGGTTAAAGTTTTTTGAAAATTGCCTTCAGGGCAAGGTCAAGGTCAAAATGTCTACAAGTATGGTACCAGAAGAAAGCTCTTATCATTAGGAAGTTACATACCAAATATGAACACCCTACCACTAAAAGCCTACCTTCTAGAGGCAAGGTTAAAGTTTTTTAAAAATTGCCCTAAGGGCAAGGTCAAGGTCAAAATGTCTACAAGTATAGTACCAGAAGAAAGCTCTCATCACAGGGAAGTCACATACCAAATATCAACATCCTAGCTATTCGGGTCTCAATTCCACAAGCCAGGTTAATGTTTTGCTGACGCCAATGCCGACACGGGGGGTATGACAATAGCTCTCCGGACATTCGTCCCGGCGAGATAAAAATAAAAAAAGCCCGCGAAATGGCAAGAAAAAATATGTGACGTCGAAATGGCAATAAAAAATTTGTGACGTCACGCAAACGTTTTGAATGTGAAACACAAACATAAGTACATTAGAATGATTAAATCTTTAATAACAGGATATCATCACTGTAAAAATCCGACACATTTATCTTCAATATTTGATTGACAGATTACCGGAAGTGAATTTTGAGGGCACAATATGGATTTTTCAGGGCGAATATCGATATTAGCCCTGAGGGCAAATAACCTGATCTGACTTCCGGCTATTATTTTACATGCAAAAAGGCTCATATTTCTACTAAATATGTGATAAAATGTTTTCTGGTGGTTTTGCATCTCAGACATTTTTGTCCTTTGGATTTCGCCTACTGACAAATCTGTAAAATGGTAATTTTGTTATTACCCTTATCTACAGCACTGTACTAAAAGACAGAGTTTAAGGATGTAGTAAGGTGAGGTTTGTGAAATTCGCAGAAGTCATTTGAAATTCTTGGATTTTATCCATTATTCCAATGTAATTTTTTTTGCCCCATTACACCCAATTTTCTAGTCATGAAAGGCATCAATAGCTCATTTAAGGTCAGTAGGTAAAATTTCATTCGATTGTAGATTTTCCTTCCTTGGGAAAGAAATATATAATGTCTCCATGTTATACAAAGGTAAAAGTCCAAGAGAGCCTTTTCCCGCCATTTTTAAAATTGTGAAATATCTTGAAAACAAGGTCTATAACCTATCAATATTTTAAGCTGAATTTCTTCCTATAGTAATGCCCTTTCAATTTATAGTATCAATTTAAAATCATAGATTTTTAAAATTTCACCTTACTACATCCTTAAGAAAAGGTTATCAGTTACATATGCCATATACAGTAAACAATCAACAAGTGGACAAAAATATCATAATGTACTTAAAGAAGTGGAACATATACATCCTCCCAGTAAAAAGTCAACAACTGGACAAAAATATATAACAATTTATTTAAGGAAGTTGAACATATACATGTATGGAGGTATGACATAAAAAGATGTATAGGATGTCAAAAAAATGTCATCAGTTACACATCTATACAATGAACAACACCCTCTCAGTAAACAGTCAACATCTGGACGAAAATATTACACTTAATTATTATTCCTATCGAAAAGAGTTTTACTTTATATACTATGATGAAATGAATCAATATAACTTGATATTTTAAATGTTTTTTCTTCAAGTATTAACCATTTGTCAAGAGCAAACAATTTCACATTAGTTCCCTTATTATTTATTATATTTTTCTCTTTTCTCTACAGTTATACAAATGAGGAAACCATACAAACTTGGTGAGACAATCTTCTCCTTACATCACCAGACAGACCTGTCTACAGTATACAGTGGTGAGATGGGATGTATATCAGATGGAGTAATGATGGATGATGGTTAACTTGTGTTATGTCTGTGGGACATGTACAGACTATTGATATGTAACACAGATGGTTCAGAGGTAGACAGTATACAACTCCAGGATCCACCATGGAGTGTTACATCAGTCAACAACTCTACAGTAGCTGTTACACTGTGGCTTAGACAGTGTATAGAGATGTTTGATATAAACAATAAACACAAACTAAAATCAATATCAGTACCTGGAGTGTGGTCGTGTGATGGCGTGTTAACAAGTTAGTTGTAGGTGGTGAGTACTGTCTATATATCATAGATCATCAGACAGGAGAGAAGATACAGACAATAGATAAAGGTAACTGTCATCCTTACTAT
This sequence comes from Modiolus philippinarum, assembly GCA_002080025.1. Taxonomy (NCBI): domain Eukaryota; kingdom Metazoa; phylum Mollusca; class Bivalvia; order Mytilida; family Modiolidae; genus Modiolus; species Modiolus philippinarum. The sequence goes on along the minus strand of MJUU01026879.1, from coordinate 4,677 downwards.
CCACATGCCTCTGGTGACAGAGTATTCTACTGTGGTGGATACAACAACCTGTACTGTTACAATTATTCTGAAGACAAAGTTACCATCACAACCCAGCAGAATAACTTCCCTACAAGATGGCAGTCTGTTTGTGATGTGTTGTGATAGATCTGTACAACACATATCATCTGATGGTCATCATTACAGACCTGTCACAACAGAGGGACTGAAATCACTGGATTATTGTCATGTGATCAGTTATAATCCAAAACAAAGAAAACTGTTCACATGTACTTACACTGGGACAGTAAATATCTACAGAGAAAAGGAACATTAAATATCTACAGACTACAGTAACATTATGAACATTATAGTGAGGGGTGTAGTGTAGTGTAATTCCACACATAAATATAACATGATATTGTTTTAATTACATTATAACAGCAATTACAGGTATATATGATGTCATCAAAATTGATTTTATGGTCAACTGCATTTTTCACCTCAGATATTGAGAATATGTACTTTTATTGCCTAAATACAATAAACATGCTATTATATTTGATGAAAGTGACATAAAAAATCTCAAGCATACCGGTACTCAGAGGGAGAGAACAGAAAGGGATATCCATTGGACAAAAATCTGCAGTCAGTGCCAAAAAAATTTTGATTCACTAGCCCAGAGGGGATTGTAAGGCCCCATGTACTACTAGCCAGAACTCAATTTTTCTAGCCCTAACAGAAGACTCAATTTTACTAGCCGTAACGGAAGAATCTATGTTCAAAAAGAAAATTTTTTAAATTATTTTCACTAGCCCAAAATTGATTTTTACTAGTCCCGTGCATAGGGCAAAATGCTAACGAAACAGACTGAATCCAAGAGTACACATACCCAAACATAGAACAAATTGGGACAGCCATCATATTTCTGACTTGGATAAGGCATTTTAAAAATGAAATTGTGGGTTAAAGCTGGTGCAATAACGCATCAACCTCCTGCTGATATGATTACTATATAGCATCCATATTGGTAAAATGTACTAGCAAGCCACAACAAGGTAAGGCATATCACTGCATGATATCAAGCAATATACAATTTTTAGTCATTTTGATGGCCATTTTGGATTGGGTACAGACTGGTTGGACAGAATTTCTATAGTACTATTGTGCTGGATACCTATTTTGGATCTTACTGGTTAAGTAGTTTCAGCAATAAAGATCAATGTGTTTCCATACAGCCCAATGACCAATGTTATTCTATATTCCCCACTGGCAATCGTTTTTATACACCCGTCTATTAACGGACGTATTCTGGTATACAAATGTCTGATTGTCCGTCCGTCCGTCTGTCTGTCTGTCCGTTTCATATGTCGCTCTCTAACTTGATAACCATTTGGCCAATTCACTTCAAACTTTGCGGAGATATTGGGTATGATAGCCTCACAATTTGTATACTTTTTCGGGAAAATTAGATTTTTCTTGTAGGAGTTATGGGACTTAATTGGTCAATTTTACAGCAATTTTTTACATGTCATGCTCTAATTTGACAACCGTTTGACCAATTCACTTCAAACTTTGTAGAGGTATTGGATATGATGGACTCACAATCTGTATACTTTTTCAGGAAAATTCAATTTTTCTTGTAGGAGTTATGGGACTTTAATTGTCAATTTTAAGGCAATTTTTTACATGTCGGGCTCTAACTTAACAACTCTTTGACCAATTTACTTCAAACTTTGTAAAGATATTGGGTATGATGGCCTCATGATCTGTACACTTTTTCATGAAATTTTGATTTTTTGCAAGAGTTAAGGAACTTTATTCATGTATTCTAAGGCAATTTTCCACATGTCGCATTCTTACTTGACAACCCTATAGCAATTTCACTTCAAACTTTGTACAGGTATTGGATATGATGGTTTAATGGTCTGTTTACTTTTTCGTGAAATTTCCATTTTTGTGGGACTTTATTTTTCAAATTTTAGGCAATTTTATACATAACACACTCTAATTGATTAATAGTTTGATCAGCTCACATCAAACTTTGCAGATTGATTTATCAAAGAGATATCATGCTTTATTTGGGTTATAGGTGCATTCTAAATTGAGAAACCACATTCTTCAATCACTTGAAATTTTGAAGGGGTGACAACGGGCATATCATGCAACTTGGCGCAGCTGTTTATTGGAAAGTACTATATAAGGACCAGTGTGACTAAGTTTGGTTCTAAACAGATCTTTGAATGTGTTTTCTAGAGTTTTCAATGTTAAACTATGTTCCACGCTGGCAGTCATCTTGGATGAGGTACCTGCTAGATACCAATCTTTTATAAGGGACATTCTAAGGATTATTGTGACTAACATAGGTTGTAGTTAGACTAAGAGTTTCCAAAAAAAGATCTTTGAATATGTTTTCCATATTGTCCATTAATAAACTATTATATTTCCAAAGGACACCAATCTTACATAAGGTAAGGACTGCTTGATAACATTTTTTGGACAGGACAATCTAAGAAGCATTGTTGACATTGTTACTAGCTTTGAATTAATTGGACTGCAGTGGAACCTCTGAAAACCATCCGCCTTGTATTTGGATACTATTTACTGTAAATCTTGCTTTGTATGTTAATAAATCACTTTTGAAATGTGTCAACTAATGATAACTTTCAATAAAGTAAGTGAGAATCGAACTGTCAATCCAAAACGAACAATCCAAGGACAATGGCAACATCAGAAACAAAAAAAAGAAAAAAAAAGACACAACATGGGAACGCCACAGAAAAGAAAAATGAAGACACACACACACACAAAGATGAACATCACGGACCCAATAAAAAACCATGGGTGAGATCAGGTAGCATCTCCTGCTTCTTATAAGACACCCGCCGTGTTGAACATGTCAAATCCGGTAGAGGAAACAACAATTAAGCTTTAGAGGGAAAGATCTGTTGTCATCTGGGAAACAGATATCCCATAGCGGTCCACAAGATGGTGATGTCGACCGTAGCACTTCTGGAGGAATTACTTCAAGTTTTGGGTAACATACCCTTGTTGAAGTAGCCTTATAAAATAAATTATATGTTGAGTTTATGTATATAATTTAAACCTGATATTGGCAGTTAATAAATCATTCTCAAGACAGCAATGTTTGGTGGGGAAAATGACGTGTTATTTATAGAGCAGTTAAAATAAATGACTTGGCTGAGTGCACGAAATGACCACAGCATATCGACCACACGAAACAAATGCTAAAAAAACATATACATAATCAGTGACCAGAAAACAATTCATTGTATGTACTGAGATCACGGTATTTTAATGACAGTTCAGTAAATGATATTGGGAAGGCTGCTTACGATGATCACAAAAAAATTTTGAGGTCGTATATTGCTATAATACTTGTGTTGTCAGTAGCGTCTGTAAACACTTTTTCTGTGTGATAACTTCCTTTTTGTTGACCAAACCAATCCCAGCCTTCTTTTGTGCCAAGGAACATTATTTTATATTTTCAAAAGGATTGATGAACCAGGACTTAAGTTATCACATTTTAATGAAGTATCTAAAGAGACCCCTGATAACGTCACAGCTAGTATCATACCAATAAACAACCTTGAAATTTCTTGGCAATTGTGAACTTGTATGTGAATTTTAGCAGACTTTCTTGATGTTTTCAAATAATTCGTAAAGGTTCTGCGGAACCTGGTGTCTCGCCTGCTCACTCTGCCTTCATTATAAATTGGCCTATGTTAAGATGTGGTTACTAAAAATTCTATTTGAAAGTTTCAGGAAATTTACCGAAAATTTTTGAAATCTTACAATTGGCAATATTAGTTTTGACAAAAATTCATCCAAAAAGCATGGTTACTAACAAGAATTTCAAAAAATTGCTTGTCTTTGACTCAGTTGGAGAGTATCAGGAAATTTACCAAAATTGGGATCAAATTTTTGAAATCTCAATGATCTAAGCATTGAAAATTTTTGTTTTCACTATAATTCAATCAAAAAGCATTGTTGCTAAAAAAGAATTCCCCAAAAATTGTTTGTCTTTGAGACTTTCAGGAAATTTACCGAAATTGGAACCATATCTTTTAATCTGAAGTTGCAGAATTATGTCTGGTATGAGAAATTTCTAAAATATTTGATTGTATTCAAAAATTGTTAAGTCTTGGACATTTTCAGGAAATTTACCAAAGTTGGAACCGGAATAAAATCCTGAAAGTTTATTGCTTATCTATAGACTGAATGCAACAACTCTGTGTCAAAATTAGTTTTTCCGAAGTTCCAATTTTGTTTAAGCTTTGTTGATATTATGGACCAAAATAAAAATTTAGTCAAATTCATTGATGCGAAAAATATAGGTCAAGGTGACATAATTCTGGTATGGATGTTGGTTACTACTTAAGATTTAACCACCTACCAATCATCAACTGTCTATCACATGTAGGTGTTGAGATATAGTGGAAACAAAAAAATTTTAGTGGAAACAAAAACATTTTATTGAAGAAAACTAAGTTCAACTAATGGCAAAATACGGAAAAATTGGAATTAATTTTTTTCAAAACTATACTTGGGATTCAATAATGAAGTTGTACTGAATATTGTGTCAAAAATTCATTGCAATTGAGCAAGATTTCAGAAAGTTATTCAAGTTCAACTAGAAGTGGGAGCAGTCGCAAACGACAGCTAATCCCCTCGCCC
>MJUU01026878.1:114409-129005 GCA_002080025.1 Modiolus philippinarum | reverse complement strand
TACAACTTAGGAATGTGCAACTTAGGAATGTACAACTTAGGAATGTGCAACTTAGGAATGTGCAAATGATTATCAGTGACCTGTATAATCAATAAAAACGAAATAGTACACCCGAAACCATCCCGACTGATTGTCGCCGTTCACTCAAGATCTAAATGAGATCTTCCCAGATATTCATTGCTAAAGTAGCGAAAAGTTTCACTTTTACAGTATACTACAGCAGCATGTCTAATGCACTCAAGCAGTAATTAAAATACTTAGTAAACCTGTAGAATACTTCGACATGTTCACCAGTGACTAAAGTCTGGTCAGGGATGTTAATTTTGTTAGGGATGAGATGATAGAAATGAGATATCAGTATAAAACAGAGTCTGTCGAAGACTCGGGGCGCGCCAACGTTGTCATTACTGCTATACTACCGCCCAAGCCCGTTTAAAATGTATAGTTATTTAGAAAAATTGAACATCCGTGCTTTACACGCCGACACCGATTCCATCGTTTATATATCTCAACCAGGAGATAAGGACAGAGCTTTGCGTGAGGGAGATATTCCTTAGTTTTGAACAAAATTTGTTAAAATTTAAATATTGCTAGTTTCAATAAAATCGGTTTTCGGGTCAGCATCGAAGTACTGACTGCTGGGTTAGTGAATACACTCTGGGACTAATAGTCCAGCAGCAGAGGCATCGGCCCAGTGGTAATAAATAACAAAATGCCGAAGTTACTGTTAATTTTTTCTGCATTAAACCAAATCATTTGGAAGTCCATTAACCGAAAAACGTGTTAAAGGTGATGCAGAACAAATAACCAAAATGATCTAAATAGGAAAGCCAAAATTCAGCTAAAGACAGAACTTTGCACGAGGGAGATACTTGGTTAATTATTTCATTAGGTAAAGGAGAAAAGACGATAACTGCCCACTATCTGAGAGAAAGAACTGCTCGAGGCCCGCATATGCGCATTTCGACAACTTATGTCTCATCAGTGCAGATAAAATCAAAAAATTTGAAAATCCATGAACCCAAATATGTGTAACGCTGATAGAGAACAAATTAATAGTATGATCTAATTAGGAAAGCCAGAATCAGCTAAGGGCAGACCTATGCAATAGGGAGATACTCTTTAGGTTTTAACATTTTTTTTTAATTTAGATATTTCAAATTTTCATATAAAATCGGTTTTCGGGCCAGCACCGAAGTACTGGCTACTGGGTTGGTGAATACCCTCGGGGACTAACAGTCCATCAGCAGTGGCATCAGCCCAGTGGTAACAAATAACAAAATACCGAGGTAAATGTGAATTTAGGTTCTGCATGTGCGCATTTCGACAACTTATGTCTCATCAGTGCAGATAAAATCAAAACTTTTGGAAATCCATGAACCGAAATGTGTAAACGCTGATAGAGAACACATTATCTGTATATTTAGCATAGTTATGTATTTTCATAAACCCCTAGACCATTTTATAAAATTTAAGAAATTTTATTTTCATGGGGCGGGATGTTATGTATCTGTATTTGTATGATCTTATATGTTTTTTATGAGTTATTCCCCTTTTCGCTCTTGTATTGAAACGTGACGTAAGCAGTGTTGAATAAATGTGATAAAGGCAGCAGTTGTGTTTTTGTTTTATGCCCTGATGTAACCGTAGACTAGGGAAATGTTTGTGTATCACCCTAGTCTGTAACATGGTGGATTACCCTAAAGGTTCCTGTCTCATCAGCGTTTTATGTTATTTGTGTATCTATATGTGAGCTGGACCAGTTTTCCCTGAAAATTGAACTGGAGATTTGACAACGACCAAGTGCATGCAATTGAAATCTATTTGGAACTTTAAACAACTTTCGTGACAACTTTTGGACATATTAGTGGTGGAATTTTAAATTGAAAACTTTGGAAGTTAATTTTTTTTTTTGCAGTTTATATAAAATTTTACGAAAGGATATGGAGTAAATGAACATGAGATCATAACAAATATGTTAACTTCAAACTCAAACAATAATTACTTCGATTAATGGTAAGAACTGGATATTGAGTACCTCTTACACTACATCGTATAACCAAAACGAACGCCTAACGTATAAAAATGAATTATATCCGTTCGTCTCCGTTCATAAACGTTTGTCGTCCATTCTTTATCCGGCGAATACGGTACAAGTACGGTTATGTCCGTTTCGTGCGGTGAATTTTTTTTTAAACATGTTCAATTTAGGAAGGACATATACCGCACAAAATGTCCGGTTCAATCCAAGGAAGGTGCACGTTTTGTTCGGTTCTCATGCATTGTATAGACGTTATTGATTCACGACTTGTGCGTCTTGCCTCCGTGCATGTACGGTAGATTAAATGGCGAAACGGACTTTTACCGAAGAGATACCGGATAAACTGTTCGAGTTCCGAACTTATAGGGGAAACCAACCGGACGAACACCCAATAAAACGAAATTATGAAAATACATGTTGTGCAATGACCAAAATTAATATGTGATAAACAAAATAAGAATCGTAAAAGTAGGCCACAAAAGATAATAAGCACAAAATATAACATATAAAAATAATAAAAATAAAGAAAAAAATTAATAAAAATCACAAGAACAGAAAGAAAGGCCCACATTTTCGACCTGGCAACTGGATGGAAAAACCAATATGATGGTCCTGCCAGAACGAGAGAAACTTGAATCACTGAAGAGTAACATAATTTATATGGTTGCCTCATAGTTTGAGGCCATTAGGCGGATAATTTAAGCCATAGTTTATGTTCCTTTCTTCCGATTTTTAGCCTTTTTACTTTGTATATGTTGTCCCTTTTTTACCTTTGAAGGTGACCTACTTTTACCATTTTTATTTTTTAAAACGAATTTACAACGGTTGCTTATTATGTGGTCATCCAATAGAAGGTGCTATACACTATTTTTTTAAGTTGCTTATTGAAACTTATTATATCTACAAGAATTGCAATCTCCCCCTCCCCTGTACATGATTTAGTAAATATTGTAATTGTTATTTTTAGTTCCATACATTTACAAAAATAATTTACAATTATATTAAATTTGTAATTGTACATAATAATTAAGATTAAAATATTGAAATATTGTCAGAATGATTTATAAATGTCTGTGATTTTGGGTATGGAATTTTAAGAAAATCCTTGAAAACTCATGGAAAAGTCATGGGAAATTGGAACAAAAAAACTCTTTTTGCTTTTCTCTTGAGGTCCTTTCGGTTATTTGTTCTCTATCAGCTTTTACACGTTTTTTGGTTAATTGTCTTCCATATGCTTTGGTTTGATATGCACTAATGAGACATAAGTTGTCGAAATGCGCATATACAGAAAATGGATTAACAGTAACTTCGATATTTTGTTATTACTTATTTTAGTAATTACGAAATTTATGCAGTGTTTGTTTATTTGTATTTATAATGTAACATTATTCTGACACATACCCAAAACATCAAAAGAAAAAAAAAATTAAATGTTAACAGGCATAGATCCGCGACTTCAGAGACTGTATATAAATTTAACCCAATCTTGGTCTTGGGTATCTTCACTTTGCAGTTTCGCCTTGGGTCTATGGTGACGAAGGTTATCTTTAACCAGTCAGTCCTTTCCTGAGGTCATTTTCTTGACTTTCTATTTTACAAAATGAATTTAATTGGTCAAGCAGGCCTTAGTGATTATTTGTGTAAAATAAGTTGTTAAGCGGGCAATAGACACTGGTATTCTTTCTTAGAATCGGTAGCTTCACGTACATGTAGTACTTGTTAAATTACTTTTTCGTGAGCAATCCGTTTTATTCAGTACTCGTCCGGTACGTTACCTTTATAAATACGTTTTATTCCGTGCTCGTCCGGTAGGGTTTCTGGTGTCAGTTCGGTGCGAGTTCGGTTTATTCGATGCCAGAACTGTTAAATGTACCATGTACGTACTGTATACCTCCGATTTTTGTGCGTTTTCATTGTAATTCGTGAACAAAAAAAATATCTACCACCGCGCGTATATAATGATTTTCACCCGTTCCTCACACGTTTGTGTTATACGGTGTAGTGTAAGTTTATACTACCATGTGACATAATTATTAGTATTAACTGTATTTATTTAAAGAAACTCTGCATATTTTGTTGATCCAGCGAACCTGCATTTTTGCGTTTGTGTGTATTGCCATCTGATTTTAAACTTATTTTATTCATTAAAGAAAAGGACTGGGCAACAGGCAAAGCCTATACAAGCCCTCTCCCATAATACATGCAAAAGGTATACAGATTTAGACATAAACAAAAACATAAATGCAAGCAGGAAAATTTACAAAGATGAACACTTGTGAGGCTCCTCGTGGAGGTATCGAGGAAACAGGTAATCAAATACTTATCACAAATTAAGTTAGTACTTGAAAACCAGTGTTACTTGAAAATTAAGTTATCGCAAAATATGATAATCAAATATCGACAGTCAAAATGAGGTTGAGGGTTTAAGTAATTTAGTGATCAATAAATTATTAGTAATAAAATATTCAGCAAGATAACCCCTAATCATCAGGTTTTTTATTTTATTTATTTTTTTTTTGAAAACCATGAATTGACTCACAAGTTACTCTCATCATAAATTATAACATCACAATCAAAGGAAAATACCTTAAGACATGCAGTGGCACCATGATCAAAGAACATCAATATTTGTATTTTAACATGAAAAAAAATAGTAATTAAGAACTAAATAAATTACTATACATACAAAAAGCAAATAAATCATGCAAATAAGCAAAAAATAACTTTTAAGCAAATCTGTGAAGGTCATTAATGAATTTTTGAACATATTCAAATATTTGTATATTCAAGTCAATAGAAAAGGTTCTGTTATCATAAAGGAGTAAGTCCACAGTGATGTCTGTATCTATATCGTTGTTGCTAAGTAATTGCCGTTTTATTTGGAAACTTTTTTTAATTGTCATATTTTACATAATTTAGAAATGTTTAATATGCGGATATGATAGTGAACTGTCTAAAGCAGTATAATTTATGTCGTAAATAAAACCTATTTGGTTGATTTTTTCTATATTTTTTATTGTTAGCGTGGAATGTGGGATGTATAAGTCTTGAACGATAGAGCATTTTTTTCAAATATGGTGAAATTTATACACATTTTAATAAAAGTTTCATCACAACTTTTTGAGAAGTTATAAGGTCTCCGCTGTCGATATCAGTATTTTATTCACCTATACATTTGATGGCAATTTTCCTGAGGATGATTGAGTAAAAATTCCATGCATATTTTTTTGTATAGTCGTTTTATATGTTTGTCTGTGTGGAAGTAATGCGTGTATTGCAAATCCTAGAGTGGATACCTGGTGCCAGACTTCAAACCTTTTATGTGAGAGTAATGCGTGCATGGAATCCTGTTGAGTGACTTTTCGATGCCAGGCTCTCGATTTCTGCATATGTACCTGAAGTGTTGTTTCCCGATGGATGTAAAAGTTCAGCATATATATATATATATATACAACTATTTTGAATGGTTTTGAGACTTTTTATAACTTTCATTTCTTTTTTTAAAATATTTAACATGATTTTGTATTTTCAAAAACCCATAGACAATTTTATAAAATTTAAGAAATTTGATTTTTGTGGGCGAGATGTTATGTATCTGTATTTGTATGGTCTTATATGTGTTTTTAAATTTTCGCGCTTGTATTGAAATGTGACGTAAGTGATGTTGAATAAATGTGATAAAGGCAGCAGATGTGTTTTAAGTTTATGTCCTGATGTAACCGTAGACAACAGGATTGTTTGTGTGTCGACCTAGTCTATAACACCGTGTTGGTATTCGCCAAAAGTACTTCCGTTTTGTTTGCTTAAAATTAAAATCACAATACATAACGTTTGAAATGTTTTCAGATATGAGAAATATCGGTGGGTTGTTTTCCTGTACCAAGTAAATTATGCACATTCAAAGCGGAGATCTGGATCGTAGCTAGGTCTAATATAAAGTATAGGCACAAAATGCGACAGTGGGTCCAGGGCAAAGCCCTGGTAGGGGGACAAGGGGGCGAGACACCCCGGAAGCTCCAGCAGAATGGAGATGGTAGAACTGTAGAACTGATTTGAGAACACCTGTGTCCTATTAAATTCTATTGCAATAAAAGTACATTTGTCTTCTACCGGTTACGAAAAAAAAACGTGTGAAAAAAAAACAAGGTCAAACAAGAGATACATACCCAAAAATAATGTTGACAAGTGGATAATCAGACTGCTCTAATTTACCTAGTAGTGGTGCACAATGCAGGTATCTGCAAAGATGTCTTCTAATTATTTTTATTGGTGATCTGTGTGTTCGTTGATTAGTTACTATATTTACTCTTTGTTGGACATCGGGAATTGAAACTTTGCCAGTAACTTTGATTGCTTCGTTCCAAACCTCAATCCTGAAACGAATAAAGAAATTGTCGACATCTAGCAAAACTTACTAGTATGCTAAGAAAAGTCTTGAACTCGCTCTGAGGTCTGTATTTGATAATGCGAGTGCAGACGTTTCTACGATGGCTTGTTGTGATTAAGTTTGGGTACAATTGTATAAGGCATTTCGGAGACAATTTAATGGGGGCTCGCCGCTGGCAGCCATCTTGGATGAGTTCAGACCTAACGTAATTTTTTTTCAGTGACCATCTTAGGAGACCATTGTTGCTACGTTTGGTTGTAATTGGACAAGTAGTTTCAGAGAAGATCTTAGAATGTGTTTAGCGGTCCAATATTAAACTATGTTCCCAACTCGCAGCCATATTTGATGAGGTTCACCCCTGCCGGATATTTTTGGAAAGGACTATCCAAGTACCATTGTCACAATTTGATAATGGCTGGACAAGTAGTTTCTGAGAAGATGTCTGAATGTGTTTTCCCCGGGTCTAGTATATGGCTAGCAGCAGTCTTAAATGAAGTGCGGACCTGTCGGATACAATTTCCAAAGGAAACCACCTACGGACTTTTGAAACCAAGTTTGGTTCTAATATGCCCAGTCGTTTCAGCAAAGAAGATCTTTGAATGAAACGTAAAAATGGACGGACGACGGACGCCTAGTGATGGCAAAAGCTCACCTTGGCATACACAGGTTAGCTAAAAAAGGAAAGATTTTTTTTTATTATTGAATAGGGCTGCACTGATTTTACTCTAAAGTTATGCTGGCCAGGGCCGATGCACATTACACGTATCTGATCAGATATTTTTAATGTGGTTTTCAATTTTTTGTGACATTTTAAGGAATGTCGGAATAACGAAGATGAAGGGTAAAATTAATTTTAAAAATTGGATAGAAAGCCGATTATTCACTACATATATGACGTTTATATACATTCATTTTATTAATAAAAATATGAAATAAGGTAAATATTTTCCGGGAGTGTTAACTGGTTTGGACTTAGTTGCGCAAACGTCAATTACAATTAATTGACAATGTAAATTTAATCCTGAACAAAAACAACCAAAAAATATACTATAAATTTATTTGTCAATGCATTAGTCCTGATGTTGTACCAAAAGCACCCTTAAGAAAACAAAATTGCCAAATTTTTGTATAGGCACGTGCCTACTCGAGCCTTACGTAGCTACGCCCCTGGAGATAATTATTAGCCTCTATGATAGTTTAAGTTAACATATCACTAGCCTCGTTTGATATTTTATAATTGTTTAATTTACTTAACAGTTTTCGCTACAATATAGCTGAAATATTGCTGAAATTGGCGTTAAACATCAATCAATCAATCAATACTTTTTTTGATATTAGTATTAAAAACTATCTCCACTTTGATCATATATAGCCAACTTAGTACAGGGAGATAACCGACCACTGTTTCTCAATCCTTTTTTTCTTGAGTTATATTTGAACAAAGAGAGGATAATTATATACGTCTTTGTTTTTTCGGTTTTATACTGCCACTATTCCACCGACACCAAAATAGTATCAAATAGATGGGAACATGTCTTCATTCTGCGCAGACATACAGTCATACATGGAGAATGATTAACTGGGGCTTTCAACTAACAAAATACCGAAACGTTTGCAAATTTATTTTTCTAATGGTCATTTCGACAACAAAAGGTCAAACAAACCATTTGGAAGACCATAAACCATGTATTAAAGCTGATATTATACGAAAAAAACGAATACAGCAATACATTGAGACAGAATCACTAATTAATGATCTAATGATTAATATTTTTATGTGGTATATATTTATTTCAATAGATCAAGAATCCAGTCACTCCGTCTCACTGGTATTTAAGAAGATTGTTTTCATCTTCAATTACACGAGAGTTCCTATCTCGAAAGTCCTGTATTGTATTCATCTACACTGAAGATTCATAAGTTGTCGAAAAGCCGTCTACAGAATCATAAATTTACAGTTACTTCAGTATTTGGTTGTGTTGCCACTGATTCTAGATAAATACCCGACACCTGAATATGTTTTTAGGAGCTACGTATACGGCTTCAGAGTTGCCGGACACGACCCCAGGTGTTGGACATAGGAATGCCCTGTATGTGCGGGCTGGTCGAGTCATAATACGGAAAACCTGACCGCGAGCCATTGTAACGAAACTGTGTGGTGAAACGCCACGCCCAATGCAGTATAAAGAGGTGTTCAAGAGCAGACTCATTGAGGTCATATAGAAGGCTAGAATTCCTGTCCATACCAATTTCTTCCATTTTCCAGTGATAATCATGACTGTTTACCCCTGTAGTCCCTGTCTTCTTTAATTAAATATTCCTCACTGGACGTATGACTGTAACTAATGCATAAATCAAATAAATACCCGAGTTACTGTAAACAACAAAATACCGAAGTTACTGTGAATTTAGTTTCTGGATACATGTATGTGCATTTCGACAACTTATGTCTCTTCATTGCAGATAAAATCAAAACATTTGGATATCCATTAACTGAAATATGTGTAAAACTTGATAGAAAACAATCACCGTTAGAATCTACAGAGGAAGGCCTAAATCAACCAAAAACAGAGCTATGCATGAAGGAAATACTCCTTAAGCTTCAACAAAATTTTCTTAATTTTAAATACTGCATATTTCAAATAAAATCGGTTTTCGGGCCAGCATCAAAGTACTGGCTACTGGGTTGGTGAATACCCTCGGGGACTAACAGTCCATTGTAAATTGATGTCATGCAGGATTCAATATCGTCAACATATGTCTCCTTTATATGTTTGATCTATTCTCACATTATATATACATTAATTTACACTATTAAATTAAAAAAAAATTCTATAAAATATGCTATTTTAAACATATGTCTCCATGCTGATCAATTTTACATCATATGTGCAATTCTTTTTTTTTCATCCAAATGTTTTCGCTTGTTTTCATATATTGTGTGCCGTTGCTTATGTCACAAACAGAAAGCACAAAAATGACTGTGATGAGATATCTTACCTTTCTGATAATAGTTTGTGTACATGGGATGTTAGGACAAATAATAAGGGATGGTCAATGTCCAAATATACAAGCAGTGTCCAACTTCAATTGGGATCTGGTAGGTTGTTTTATTTTCATATCTGGTAGCATCGTAATGAATTGGTTTCAAGTTTTATTATCGAGTGTGTGTGATCTACAGTGCATGGTAACAATAAAGAGTAACAACGGCAGTAGAATACCGAAGGAACAAAGGAATGGAATTTACAAAAATCGAAGTCCAAAGACATGCCCAATAAGAGAACACAGAAAACAATGACGCTAGACACAGAAAACAATGACGCTAGACACAGAAAACAATGACACTAGACACAGAAAACAATGACGTTAGAGAGATACAAAGCACAGAGATAGAAATCACAACATTCAAAACAAAGGCACTCACAGTGTGAACTCCAGTGAAACTGAAAGTGACATCAGGTGCTCTAGAAGGGCGAGAGTAAATGATGTTTTCATATCCAGAATAGGGTGCCAGTTCAAACCATTTTGTTGATTCACATAACTTGCATGCATATTTCGCCCAAAATATTATAGATTACACCTCAAGATCCCGTTCATTACCATATTTTGTCCACTAGAGATATTCAAATTTAAAAATTTTATGTGCGAGGCTTACCGAGCATTTACAATTTTTAAATTTTACTATGAAGAGTGAACCAAATGTTATAATAATCTGGGTAAAGTGGTGTAATTTTTTTTCCAATGATGAATGATAAACACCGAGAACTGTATTTCGAATAGATTTGGCGGGAAATGGAACGAGCTTTATTCAAAATATGTTGCATATGAAAATTTATCTAACGGTCAGAACGGGTCAGAACTGGTTTAAGCTTCACATATCATTAGACTAAAAAAACATTATTTATTACTGACGAATCAAGCGTGTCATTAATAAGAGGACGACGTTATTTTGCTAAAGGTTAGCAGATTACTAACTTGTAAAATCTCCTTCAATGTTTTTTCTTCAACGTTCCTGTATGAACACCATTAAAAGTGCCTTTGCTTAAATGATTAAAACGTGTGATGTTCAAGTTTCACTTTTTTCATATTTAAAATGTGTTTTTTTTTACTAAATGTTTTTTTATTATTCGTTTTTTGATTGACCTTCAGTGGGAGGTTGTCTCTGAAAATTTATTTATATGATATGGTAAAATCATGGTCACATTTTTAGTCACGAGGTAATCAATTATTTATGACGTCGATGATGTCACAATATATAATTTTATAACCAATATCCGAAAACCTAAACATCCCGGGCAACATACATTTGTAAATGATAATTTGCTACCAAACTGGTACCTCAAAATCAATAGATGATCACTTTATTACAGTATCAGAACACACCGATTCAGACGACAAAACAAGATTCTGCTGAAGAAACAGTCGTGTATGCAGACTTTCATTCCCATCATCAAACCAGTTAACTTATCTCATAGTTAAATATATGGGAAAAAACGAAACATTTTTGTCGCTTTCTGGAACCTTAAAATCAAAACAGAACAAAAAATAAATATATTTATCGGAACTTTTCATCTGGATGTGGTTGAATACTGAACGTTTCATAACATGAGAAGGCATTACTACCGATAGTTGTCAACCTTCATCTTCTATAGATTTGGAAATAAAAGAAGAAAAATGTGAAAATTTTGAAAATACTGTGCAAAAAGGGCAATCACTCCTACAGGGTTTTTTGGATTTTCTTCAAAATTTCAGGGTAGGTTAATCCTGATATGCTGAATATTTTTGCAATTTATAATTGACCTCTGTCTGTTACTTTTTTTTAAATAGAAAATAAAAAATGCACAAATTTTAAAAATTTTACGGAAAAGGGGCTATAACTCCTCCATGGGATTCAGATTTTCTTTAAAGTTGCACGGTAGGTAAATCTCATCATGCTGATCATTTCAACTCCCATCAGATTTTTGATATCTGTAACGAGTTATTGACCAGAACAGCAATTTATCCCTATGTTCTATTTTTAGCAACAGCAGCCATGTTGGTTGGTCGGTGGAAAAATTCCACATCAGATTAAGAAGCCATACCCTGGGGACGATTCATGCAAAGTTTGGTTTCATTTTGGCCTATTTGATTCAGAGAAGAAGATTTTTTTAAATAAATGACAAAATAAAAAAAAAAACGCAAAATTTGTATAATTTTCGTGATTAAAGAGCAATATCTCCTACGTCGTTTTCGGAATTTCTTTCAAAATTGAAGGGTAGGTAGATATTGTCATGGCAAACATTTTATTAATTACACTTGACCTCTATCTTCTATCGATTTTGAATTAAAAGGCTAAAAAATATTTTATGAAAATATTTATAATTCGGTAAAAAAGGCAATGACTCCTACACGGATTTTGGGATTTCCTTCAAAATTGCAGCGCAGGAAGATCATTTTAACTATCTTCGGATTATTTGTAACGGTTTTCGAGTTGTTGACCAAAAACTGCAATTTACCCCCATGCTCTATTTTTAGCAACATCGGCCGTGTTTGTTGGCCGGCGGAAAAATCCCACATCAGTTTGAGAAGCCATACCCTGGGGATGATTCAGATGAAGTTTGGCTTCATTTGACTCAGTGCTTTTAGAGAAGAAGATCTTTGAAATTGTTGACGGACGGACGACAGACAACGGATGCATAGTGATGGAAAAAGCTCACACGGCCTTTTAGGCCAGGTGAACTAAACAAAACACCGTTCATGTATCTTTTAAAAAGAATTGAATTTTGCAAAGTTAACGTTCTCTTTAAGGTACTCTGTTTTTTATATGTTGTAATTTGTCTTCTGTTAGCCATTTTGTCGGGCAACAGATGACAGCAACTGTGAGGACACTTTGCCAGTTATTTGTATGTTTGCATATTTGACCAAAAGATAAATTGATGTAGCGTTGTGCGATATCTATCAATGAATTCCGCTAAAGCCGTCTTGAACGTAATATGAGGTATGAGTGAAGTTCATTGTTGAAGCCCTCATGTTGGATCCATTGGCGCCATCATATATTGATTACATATCTCGACTTGTTCGATTTGCTCGAGTATTTAATAGCGTTTGCAATTTTAATGAACTATTACATCAGGTTTTTCGTTATCATAAACTAGTTAAAACCTTTACTAAATTTTATCATCGATATAAAGACTTAGTTCATAAACTTGTAAACATCTTATCAAGGTTGGTATTTCATATCCCTTATTTTACGGTAATGTTTTACATAAGAGTAAAAATACTCTATCTCGCCTAACAAACTAATAAAACCTTTTAATCGTCTAATTCATAAGGGTTATAATTATGGTATTGTCATCAAGTCATTACGTATGGCCTTCTTTGGTATTAACATTGATTTTTTGTCAGGGTCTTTGCATCTTAACTAAACACATTCTAAATTTCTAAAATCAGTATTGCATGGAAACGGGTTGTGTATTCTGGTATATGCATGAAATCGTTATGCTAAACTCCTCACGGGAAGGGATCTTGGTGGAAGCTGTATACTGAGGGTACAATCGTTATGCTAAACTCCTTACGGGAAGGGGTCTTGGTGGAAGCTGTATATTGGGGGTACATAACTATATTTCTCAGTTCATAATGGGTCTGGATCTGGCATATCGGTTAACTGCTACCTGTCTTTTATGATTTTATGTTTACAGATTTTACTGTTGATACGAATGTTTTTTTTATTTATCACATTGGCTATAGGGGGAAGGTTTGGGCCCAATAAAACTAGTTTAACCCCGCCGTAGCAGGTTTGCGCCTGTCCTTAGGTAGGAAATTTATTAGGTCTTTGTGTGTCTTGCCTGTTTCTATTTAGTTTACTTTATGTCTAAAGAAGTCTAGGATGGTGTTTATTTCGCTTAACTTGATTACTCTTTATTTAGGGGCCGACTTCGACCTGCAATTGTGTGTGGGCTTTCCTCACCGTTCATTGAAGATCTTATGGTGGCTTTGAGTTGTTATTACTCCATTTTTGGTCGTTGTCTCTTTGATACATTCCCTGCTTCCCTTCTTTTTTCTATTCAAGATGAAGAACAACAATCAAAGCGTTCTTCCGTTGAAAACTTCCACCATGTATTGTAGAGACTTTGTCTCGTGTACATCTACTACATATCTTTTTATTAATTACCCAGCATTTCGCATCAATGAAAGTTCTTATAGCAGCGTTATATATCCTCATTGAAGTAAGATATTTTAAGGCTAAAAACTAATTATTTCTGGTAGTAACCAAATAATAGCAATTCTGACAAATAGTACTAAAATAGGCTCGTGACTCCTTTTACACTTTCACAAATAATAATAAAAAACAAACAAACAAAAGAATTATCTTTGCAAAGCTCAGTGAGCTAAATTTACTTGGTTGGGGAATGTATTGAAACTTTACAGGTCGGCAGAATTGAGCGATTGTTCCTTTGAACGAAAGACTGAGCCCTTTTAGGCTAGGTGACTGAACAAATTTAACTTGTCACAACACATGTTTTCCTTCTAAAAAAGCTAAAAAAAAGTACAATAATATTTAAACTTAAATCGAAAACATCGGCTCTTGGAAATCTTTGAAATCTTTCATGTGTGTGTTAGTTTGACATATATTGTTTTGACTTGTTATCGACAAAATGTAACGTTACAAGTTTCTGACTATTTAACAGATTTAATGTTCATTATGTCACCCCAGACGAGTCGGGGTGACATGTTGTTATTCTACGTTTCTTCTGATTATTATTATTATTATTAAGGTCTTTCTCTTTCAGGGGAAAGACCTTATAGTAATTCTTCTGATTATTATTATTAAGGTCTTTCACGACTCCGGTCGGAAAGACCTTCTTGTTATTCTTCTGATTATTATTATTAAGGTCTTTCACCACATGTGAAAGACCTTACTATAATTCTTCCGATTATTATTTTTTTTTCTGTTTCTTCCGCCGCTCAATCCTGGAAACTACGCGACATATCATTTCGATACTTGAGGTGATGAATCGGTATTGGCTGAACATGCGAAAACTTAGTCAAGCATATCGAGCTATTTATAGTAACGGAGTTATCTGCCTCGGAACCAAAAACCTTGTTATCGGATAGACTCAGAAACCGTAACCGATATCAAAAACCTGATATGTGGAAAATGTTGCATTCATCCTCAGGATGATTTATCA
>MJUU01026878.1:98376-114020 GCA_002080025.1 Modiolus philippinarum | reverse complement strand
AAAAAAAATTTTCGTCCGCCATTTTCAAAATGGCCGCCATTCGAAATTTTGTTATCGCGATATCTCGGAAACGATAAAAAATTTATGAAAACATTGTGTTGCAAAAATACTCCCCTCATAAAGATCTACATTTCTGGTTGGTCAAAAAAAATTTTCGTCCGCCATTTTCAAAATGGCCGCCATTCGAAATTTCGTTATCGCGATAACTCGGAAACGATAAAAAATTTATGAAATTATTGTGTAGCAAAAATACTCCTCTCATTAAAATCTACATTTCTGGTTGGTCAAAAAAAATTTTTCGTCCGCCATTTTCAAAATGGCTGCCATTCGAAATTTTCTTATCGCGATATCTCGGAAAGGATAAAAAATTTATGAAAACATTGTGTTGCAAAAATACTCCTCTCATAAAGATCTACATTTCTGGTTGGTCAAAAAAAAAATTTCGTCCGCCATTTTCAAAATGGCCGCCATTCGAAATTTCGTTATCGCGATATCTCGGAAACGATAAAAAATTTATGAAAACATTGTGTTGCAAAAATACTCCTCTCATTTCGATCTACATTTCTGATTGGTCAAAAAAAAATTTTCGTCCGCCATTTTCAAAATGGCCGCCATTGGAAATTTTGTTATCACGATATCTCGGAAACGATAAAAAATTTCTGAAAACATGATATTACAAAAATACTCCCCTTATTGAGATCTACATTTAATTCAATAGAACAAAAACTCTGCGATGAACCGTTTTTTAGTTATAGCCCTTGACGCGTTTTGGTAAATCGTTTTTTTGCGAACAACTTTTAAACGCTTACAGATAATATGTAAACATATGTTTAAAGTGATCAGCATGAAAAGACCTTCAATTTGAGTACCAGGTTGAAGGTCATTGGTGACCTTTGACCTTGTTAGCAGACTTACTTGGAAACCATAATAGATAGCTGAAAAATTATACCAGCAGAAATGTTCATCATGTCAAGGGCTACATTTATCTCACTTGGACCGAAGCTCTCCGATGACTCCCTGAAGAGTTATTGCCCTTGACGTGTTTCGGAAACAGGTTTTTTGTGTATAACTTTTAAACCTTTACAGATAGTATGGTCATGTAACATATCAAATTAATCAGTAAGAAGAGACCTTCAATTTGATCCCAAGGTCAAAGGTCATCAAGGTCAAAGGTCAAGGTCATTGCCAATTTTTTCGTTTTTTTTAACGTAAAATCTTTAAAACGATTAGAAATGCCTACTCTAATATATTGGAGACAATACGCATCTCATCAAGATGATTTTAAACATGTGACATGACAAAACATAACACTAAACACATCATTGACTGGGAAAGACCTTGCAATTGTTCTCTGAACAATTGTCTTGTTAACTCTTTTTCTTATTATTATTATTATTCTTTTTCTTCTGCCGGCTCTCGCCCACAAAACTATGCAACATATAACTTCGCTTATAAGTTATTATCGATCGGAAAGTTAACCGCTCGAAAAAAATCACAACTTGGATGCTGGCCTATTTCTACTTACGGAGTTATCTCCCCCGGTCCAAAAACCTTTTTCTCCGTTTATCTTAAAAACCCTAAAAGATAGCTGAAGAATTGTAATGGGAAAATGTTCAGAATGTCAAAATTGAACTTTAGGACATTTTTTTTTCCAAATCATGCGGTATGTTTTTTGGAGTTATTTCCCCTTAAAGATTTAGAGTTTCCGGAACAATTTTTTTCTTCCAAACCGTAAGTCCTACAGACCTGGGACCTTGACCATTAATCCTAAATGACATATTGTACATCCAAAAATGCCAAGGTCAAAGGTCGCTGTAAGAAAACTACAAATCGAATCATTTCGATACTTCACATTATCATTCGGTATTAGAGTCTGACCTCAAAATTTACAGCACCGTCCGAAACTATTTTTAGTAACAGAGTTCCCTCCACGAACACCGTAGACCTTGTTATCGCTTAAACTCGAAAACCGTAAAAGATAGCTAATAAAGTGTAATGGGAAAAATGTTCGTTAGGTCATGACGGAACTTCATTACATTTGGTCCGAAACCGTGCGGTATACTTTTTGGGGGGTTATTGCCCTTTGAAGATTTTCAATTTCCGTCATCGCTTAAAACTTCTGAACGGTTAGTCGTAGAGACATGGGACCTTCACCATAATTCTTAGTTGATATAAGTTACATCTAAAAATGTCAAGGTCAAAGGTCATCGGTGACTTTGACCTTTGACCTTACCCCTTGTTATCGCTTAAACTCGAAAACCGTAATAGATGGCTGAAAACATATAATGGGAAAAATGTTCATTATCATGAGACGCAACTTTGTTACATTTGGTCCGAAGAGATTCGACGACTCTTTATATGAGTTATTGCCCATTGAAAGATTTTGAGTTTGCGTTAATGCTAAATACTCCCAAACGATAAGTAGAAACCTGAAACCTTCACCATTGCTCATAAGTCATATATGGCCATCTAAAAATGTCAAGGTCAAAGGTCATCGGTCAAGGTCACCGATGACCTTAAGCCTTGTTATCACTTCAACTCGTAAACCGTAAAAGATGGCTGAAAACATTTGATGGGAAAATTGTTCATTATCATGAGACACAACTTTGTTACATTGGTCCGAAGAGATTCGACGACTCTTTATATGAGTTATTGCCCTTTGAAAGATTTTGAGTTTGCGTTAATGCTAAATACTCCCAAACGATAAGTCGTAGAAACCTGAAACCTTCACCATTGTTCATAAGTCATATATGGCCATCTAAACATGTCAAGGTCAAAGGTCACCGGTCAAGGTCACCGATGACCTTAAGCATTGTTATCGCTTCAACTCGTAACTCGTAATAGATGGCCATAAACATATAATGGAAAAAATGTTCATTATCATGAGATGCAACTTTGTTACATTTGGTCCGAAGAGATTCGACGACTCTTTATATGAGTTATTGCCCTTTGAAAGATTTTGAGTTTGCGTTAATGCTAAATACTCCCAAACGATAAGTCGTAGAAACCTGAAACGTTCACCATTGTTCATAAGTCATATATGGCCATCTAAAAATGTCAAGGTCAAAGGTCACCGGTCAAGGTCACCGATGACCTTAAACCTTGTTATCACTTCAACTCGTAAAGAGTAATAGATGGCTGAAAACATATAAAGGGAAAAATGTTCATTATCAAAAGTTGCAACTTTGTTTTATTGGTCCGAAGAGATTCGACGACTCTTTATATGAGTTATTGCCCTTTGAAAGATTTTGAGTTTACGTTAATGCTAAATACTCCCAAATGATAAGTCGTAGAGACTTGAAACCTTCACCATTGTTCAAAAGTCATACATGGCCATCTAAAAATGTCAAGGTCAAAGGTCAACGGTCAAGGTCACGGATGACCTTATGCCTTGTTATCGCTTCAACTCGTAAACCGTAATAGATGGCTGAAAACATGTAATGAGAAAAATGTTCATTGTCATGTGACGCAACTTTGTTACATTTAGTCCGAAAAGATTCAACAACTCTTTTTTTGAGTTATTGCCCTTTGCGTGTTACGGAAAGTGGTTTTTGACTTATAGCTCTTAAACTATTACAGATAGTATAGTTAACATAATATTAAAAGTAATCAGTAAGAAGAGACATTCAATATGAACCCAAGGTCAAAGGTCATCAATGTCATTGGTCAAGGTCATTGACCTTGTTATCGCTTTAACTCGGAAACCGCAATAGATGGTTGATAA
The DNA here is from genome assembly GCA_002080025.1 of Modiolus philippinarum. Lineage (NCBI taxonomy): Eukaryota > Metazoa > Mollusca > Bivalvia > Mytilida > Modiolidae > Modiolus > Modiolus philippinarum. The sequence goes on along the minus strand of MJUU01026878.1, from coordinate 110,296 downwards.
CATGTAATGGGGAAAATGTTCATTGTCACCAGACGCAACTTTTTTACATTTAGTCCGAAAAGATTTGACAACTCTTTCTTTGAGTTATTGCCCTTTGCGTGTTACGGAAAGTTGTTTTTTGACTTATAACTCTTAAACTATTACAGATAGTATAGTAAACAAATATATTAAAAGTAATCGTAAGAAGAGACCTACAATATGAACCCAAGGTCACAGGCAATCAATGTCATTGGTCAAGGTCATTGACCTTGTTATCGCTTAAACTCGGAAACAGTAATAGATGGTTGATAACATGTAATGGGGGAAATGTTCATTGTCACCAGACGCAACTTTGTTACATTTAGTCCTAAAAGATTCGACAACTCTTTCTTTGAGTAATTGCCCTTTGCGTGTTACGGAAAGTGGTTTTTGACTTATAACTCTTAAACTATTACAGATAGTATAGTAAACATATATTAAAAGTAATCAGTAAGAAGAGACCTTCAATAAGAACCCAAGGTCAAAGGTCTTCAATGTCATTGATCAAGGTCATTGACCTTGTTATCGCTTAAACTCTTAAACCGTAAAAGATGGTTGATAACATGTAATGGGGAAAATGTTCAATACTATTCTTCCTTATGGGTACCAGTCCTAGTACCAATATCCGATGTCGCTCCCATACGGTCGAATTTCTAAGAATGGCCAAGGGAAATTTTTTAGACTATAGGTTACGAACTTGCAATAATGGCCGCCATGTGGCCAAAATTGGGCCACTGTTCATTACAAGAGTTTGCTGCCTAGATTCTGTTTTAATTGTTAATTATAGGTTTGTAAATATGCATCAATGCCAGAAGGTATTTAACACATTTGTTTTATCACCATCGGGGGATATATAGCACAATTATTAAAGGGCAATTCCTTGTGTCACGGACTTGCCATCATCGAGGATAATAATAATAATGGAAAAAATGGAAAAAATAATTATTTAAAAAAAAAATAATAAAATAATAATAATAACAGATCTTTTTTTAAATCTGAAGCGTGAAAGACCTTGCAATTGTTCTTTGAACAATTGGACCTTTCATTATTAATTTTTTTTCTTGTTCTTCCGTAAGGTCTCTGTAGGGAAAACCTTTTGACGTATCATTACGAAACTTCGCGTACTAACTGGAAGTTGGAAATTCTCTTTCAAAATTAGGGTACGGACGAAATCTATTTTTAGTAACAGAGTTTTCTCCCTGACTGCGGTTTTTCTTGTTATCAGGTAAACTCAGAAACCGTAACCGATATCAAAATTCTGAATGGGGGAAATTGTTTCTTTCATCCTCAGGAGGATTTATCATGGAAAAAAATGTTTTGTGTCGCGACCCCGGTTACGCGTTTTTGACCCCTAATTTAGTCGATTTCTAAAAGTTATCATAATTTGATGAAATTTGGTATCCAGGTTGCTTTAATGACCCTGATTACAAATCTGGGGTCAAAAAATTTTTTCGTCCGCCATTTTCAAAATGGCCGCCATTTGAAATTTTGTTATCGCGATATCTCGGAAATGATAAAAAATTTCTGAAAAAATTATATTGCAAAAATGTTCCTCTCATTGAGATCTATATTTTGTTCAATTGAACAAAAACTTTCCGATGAACCGTTTTTGAGTTATAGCCCTTGACGCGTTTCGGTAAATCTTTTTTTTGCGAATAACTTTTAAACGCTTACAGATAATATAGTAAACATATATGTTTAAAGTGATCAGCATGAAAAAAACCTTCAATTTGAGTACCAGGTTGAAGGTCATCGGTGACCTTTGACTTTGACCTTTGACCTTGTTATCAGATGAACTCGAAAACCGTAATAGATGGCTGAAAAATTATATCTGCAAAAATGTTCATCATGCCAAGGGCTACATTTGTCTCATTTGAACGGAAGTTCTCTGATGACTCCCTAAAGAGTTATTGCCCTTGACGCGTTTCAGAAATAGTTTTTTTGCGTATAACTTTTAAACCTTTACAGATAGTATGGTCATGTAACATATCAAATTATTCAGTAAGAACAGACCTTCAATTTGATCCCAAGGTCAAAGGTCATCAAGGTCATCGGTCAAGGTCATAGCCAAATTTTACGTTTTTTTTTATCGTAAAATCTTTAAAATGATTAGAAATGGCTACTCTAATATATTGGAGACAATGTGCGTCTCATCAAGATGATTTTAAACATGTGACATGACAAAACATAACATTAAACATAAAATTGACTGGGAAAGACCTTGCAATTGTTCTCTGAACAATTGTCCTTTTAATTATTATTCTTATTCTTCCAATAATTCTTGTCGGAGCGATTATTCTTAAATGGCTGGACCAAAATACGTCAAAATTTCAACATTGTCGGATTTCAACGAAAATTGGTTTCTAGGTAGATTTTGACGCTGCGAATAATGTGGAATTATTGAATGGGGAGTCTGGGGTGACATCGGCTATTGCTTGCAATTGCAAATCTAGTTGATATTATGTTTGCTTTGTAGTTAATTTACGCTTAAATGATCTGTTTTTTTTTGTTTTTTTTTGTTTTTTTTTTGCATTGTTTGTTCACTTTAATCTACATGTTAAAAACTGTTGACTTTGTTACTTACCTTTACATGTGTTGCTGTTTGTAGTCCATAAAGATTTAAGGTACAGTTGCCACCTTTGTATAAAAGTAATGATAATTTCCTTCTAAAATAGAAGGATTTAATGCAAGGTTGACAATAAATCATCACTATTAAGCTGGGTTATGTTTAGGTACAGGTAATGTTTAAATAAAAAAACCGTACCTAACCATTATCCTAAACCGGGACAAAACATTATCCAATGTTATTGAAATAAACCGGGAAAAACATTATTCAATGTTATTGAAAATAAGAAATTTCTTTACATTTTTCTCAACCGGCATAAACTTTATTCACCCCGAACTAAACCAATTTTACGCGAACTCCACTTACCTAACCCGTTCGTCGAGAACTCAGCTTAATAGGGATGTAAATAGGAAAAATAAAAGGTTCACGTACTTGATTTTGAGATTCCAGCAATTACAATTTGGGCAGGAAATACCCATTTCTAGGTTTTTCATAGGCTTTATTTTGAAATGTGTCAGGCTTAAAAATCTAGTAAAGGAGAAATTTCAATTTGATTTTGAGTCTGCATATACATGTATGCGTAAGTTTCAGAAATCAACGATGACAACTACCTCAAACTTAAACATATTTCAAAATGTACTGCAGCAATTTTAATGATGATATCACACTTAAAACTGGAAATAATAACAGTGATTCTAAGAAATATAGTTTAACTTATCCTTAAATTTTGTGTTTACGTTTCACTCGATGACTATTGGGAATACGGGACTTTCGAGATAGGAACTCTTGTGTAATTGAAGGCAGAATTTATCTCCTCAAATACCGGTAAGAAGGATGACTGGATTACTGACATATTGAAATAATTGTATACCACATAAAACAAACGATTTATGGAGTTGAAGTGTGTAATTATAATTTTTTTCTGCATGACAATTCTTAATTAAATTTTAATTGAAGAAAAGCAATTCACCTGAAGAACTACATTAGATTGAATATAAATCACCATTAGCCAAACAGTGTTCTTTAATTAATGGTTCCTCTTAATTGATTTGTTTTCGTATAGTTATAAAACTTTTTCCGGTATGAACACTATTTGGGATAGAACATTTTGACATTTATTATGATTGTCTTATGAATGAAGGTCGAAATTCGAATAGGATTTAACCATGATTTTTAATTATTATTTATTTATTTATGAAAAGAAATAAGAGGATTATATTCATTTTAATTAAATATCCTCAATGCTATATCTAATTAAATAGTTTTATTATTGCAGGCGGTTGGTAAATGGTTCATACAAAAAAGTTACTTCAACAATACCAATGTAATTGCCTGTCTTTCAGAGGTCTATACCCCGAATGGAGACGGAACATTTAGTGTCAACGTATCGAATTTAATTATCAGGTCAGTCTACCCAGCAATATTTCAACTTTAATAAAAAAAAAAATTCTAAAACTACCCTTTTAATGATAAAATGACGGATAATTTAAATGCTTTTTAAAATGTTTTAGTACAGAGGAAGGAAATTACCTTTGGAAGCTCAGGCCCATAGCTTTGTCTCTGTTTCTCTTACATTCATGGGAGCGGAGCCGGTGTACACTCAGTCTCGAAAAAATGTGTTCAAAATGATAACGATAATCAGAAGAGCACATGCAAAGCGAACAATAATAAATAAAAAGAAAATTTCATTTATTTACTGCATAACAATTCACTTAAATAAAAGTGAGACAAGCAAAACTTACGGAATGTACTATACTACAAAAACTGTGTAAAGCAACGAGTAGTACATTTCGGTTCAGCTATAGAAATTGAGACAGTTTTGTCTTCATTCGTTCTTATTTTCTAAGATATCTTTTTTTTCTTTTCGTAAAGAAAGTCTATTATATCAATGATGACTCAAAAAACATGAGTACATCCAGAAAACAAGAGTACACAAAGAAGACATGAATAATAGTAATTGGGTATTTCCAAATACTATATATAGTTTTCAACAAAATACATTTTAATTAAAGTGGACACCTACAAATTGCCAAAAGCGCAATCACATGCCACAATTCACAAGGGAACACATGACCAACTACAAATAAAAGATAGACAAACGTAAATGACGATTGGAACTCGGGATATCATGACTTGGTTCCGACATTAGCGAAAGCTAGCGGTAGTGTTAACCCCCCCCCTTTCTTTATCCCGTTTCCATTTAGTGCTATCTTGAAAAGGAAAGAATATGAGACAAAAGTTAATTTGGAATGATGTGTCAAGAAGTGCTCTAAACTGGATGGCTGAAGGGGCCTAGTCTATTGGTTAAACAATGTCGCACTACAGAATAAAAATCAAAATCAAGTACTTTTACAATTTCTTGTTATATTTCATCTCATCAAAGTGTTGTATTCCCATACTCTGTTTGTAAGTACCAGAAGTATATCTACTAGAATGCAAAAGCAGGCAGATGAAACCAGGTCTCATTTCCATGTCTTTACTTATCACTTGTAGTGTAAATGGCTCCTAAGCTGTCCTGCTTACTTCGATTTACATTTCATTATTTTTATCGATAATTTGCATGCATTTCCTTTCATCTACAGAGACTGATAATGTCAGTATAACCGAACTGGACACTATCACGAAAATATCAGGTCACTTTGAGGGTGTCACGTGCGGGTTGCTATGCTGACGTCATGTTTTGGTACTATCTGTCGTGTTCATACGCGTAATACGTTGAATGAAGAATGCATATAACTCATGGCAGTAAACAATGGGTTGATTGTGATAAAATAGAAATTTCAGCTTATTTCTATTTTATTATAGAGTTCTATTTATTATTTTGTGAATTAGCGATAAAAGAAATAAAGGACATTTTGTTTTTGATACGGACTTTATAAAGGCGTAACGCATGAAGCTCACCCCAACGCCCTTACTTGATACAAGCCGCGATAAAGTCCGTATCAAAAACAAAATGTCCTATATTCCATATGTATTCCCATTTGGACCCTTTTGTCGTTTTGATCTTACCAGTTTGTATACGTAATAGTTTAATAGTAATAATGTTTTGATTTGATCAGCACAAAAGACGTCGTTATGAAAATGGGCATTGTCATGAAAACAAAAAAAAATGTACAATAAGTTTAGTTGTTAGTAATTTGCACCACTATGTTTTCTTTTGAGTACACACTAATTCTCAGCGATAAAGAGGGGATGTTTTTCATTACAGCGAAAACCTGCGTACTACAACTTTCAGGGGAACAATAGTTCCAGATGCTTGCGAACCGGGACGAGTTGTGTTCGTAACTGTTGATACACCCCGTAAGTATGTCAACAAAATAACATGTTCTGATTATTTTTTTGTCAACGAGAATAAAAGGCCATTGGCTTCATATATATACGTGAAACCAAAATCCAAAAAATAAAAAAAAAAAAAAAAAAAAAAAAAAAAGAAAAAGAAAAAAACGTCACGTTTGTAGACCATCACCTCGTCCATACTCAACATGCTGAACCTGTACGCAATCATTTAGATCACCCGAACGAAATTTTCCACTATTTATTCTTCGCTTCAAAATGGTGAATAATATTTCTCATTTATATACACAACCCAATAGCCAGTTCGTCGGAGCTGGTCCGAAAACTGATCTTATTTAAAACTTGCAATATTGAAATTGAAGGTAATTTTGTTAAACTTATGGAGTATCGCCCTCATACAAACAGGTACATGTAGCTCTATCCTTAGATGACTTTGGCATTCCTTTTCAGACCCTTTTATCAATTTATTCTCTTTCATCTTTTACTCTTTTTTTGGTTTATGGATTTCCAAATGGTTTGTTTCGATCTGCACTTATGAGACATAAGTTGTCGAAATAGGCATTTGCAGAAACTGAATTCGCAGTAACTTCGGTATTAAGTTATTTACCAAAAGAAGGTGTAAGATGATACCTATTGTTACAGCGTTCCAAAGAATTTGTCATTATCTTGCTCGAAGTTAAAATCTGAAAGCGATACATCCCGAAATCACAAAGCATGTAGTTCTCTTAATAAGTTGATAAATAATAACAATGACAAAACAGATAAAAGCACTGTGTTGAAGACCGTACGATGGCCCATAGATGCTTTGTTTTGGGTCGTTTTAACCTGGAGATTGAATGTTGTCTCCTTGACATTTACCCAATTTCCTTCCTTATTCATATAAAAAACAAACAAAAGACTCTAAATAAATAAAATGAATAATAACAGTAAAAAAAAAAAAAACAAAGAAAGGAAGGAAGAAAAAAAAGGGAACCCATAGTTAGTTTATGGATTTCAAAATTTACCGTATTGAAAAGAACTTGATTCTGTACATTTTCACTATTCAACCCGACAAACATACATGGGCGAAGGAAGATTAGTTTAAATTGCGATGTAATTTATCGAAGGCGTGCCAGTATTTTTTTTTCGAGAGCGTTTCAGATTGCACCCGTCTCATATTAAACAATAAAGGATATGGAGTAAATGTGCATGAGAAAAAGTCACTACAAAAACAGTGTAGAGGCTCACAAGGGAACAACGTGATCTCATTTGAAGTCAAAACGAGGCTTTCAAAAATAAAGGCTTTATGCCTGCATTTGCTAAATGTTTCCATGTAAAACTTTTATATGAACAAAACATATCGATATTTTCATTGTTATCTGTAAGATCTGACTTAAATTTGCTTTTAGTTGGATATTAATGGTAGCATTTCAGACTTCACAAAAATCACAGTTGAATTGTTGACAAACATAGTTTTTTATCTATTAAGAGGAGTAAAGTGTTTGGAATTTTTTGAGAATGTATACTAGTTAAAACCCTTTTCTCTTATTATCGGACTGACAAGCTGAAACGATACCTCGTCAATATTTAAAGATATGCTCATCTCAACAACAAATAAATGAAAATTCTCGAAACCGAAAAATTCCAATTTTACTCCTGTTCGAGTGAAACGCTTAAATGAAGCCAAATATACCGCTTAAGTTCTGCTTAAAAGTTCATCTGTACGTTAAACATTTAGAACATAATCACTCCTCACCGACCAATGAAAAATCTTCATTTGGAGCTTTAATTCTCATAAACCACACTTTTTCTATGCGATTATAGAAAGCTGTAGGACACTGTGAACCATCTGAACGAAAAGAGGTTTATGCATAGGGCAATGCTTATAACTGTTAGTAATGACAACTTCCTATCATCACAAACTGAAGTGTAGCTTGAATAATAATGATAATAATAATGATAATAACAATTTTAATTTAATAATAATATACATATATATAGTTTGGAAGATCAATTCAGCATCCATTTTGCTTAAGATTCACTTCACAAATGAATACATTGATTTTTAAACAAGATAAGTTCCTTTCAAACTTTCCTTTCTTTCTTAATAATTGTTCATTCAATTCTCAATGTTGCATAATATAACCTTTACAAGTATATGGTTATACAAGGGTTACTGCTTGGGGCAATTTGTGAAGTGACATGTAAAGAATTTATGTCTCATTAGTTCAATTGTTCATACTTGATTACACAAATGATTGAATTTAATCAAGTCATCATTAAATTTGAAAATATCCTATAAAATGTCTTGGAGGAGTGATTATGTTCTAAATTGGTCAAACAATGATTTGCCATGTTTTATGCACTAAAAACCCCTCGGCTACGCCTCAGGCCTTATAGTCCATGAAACATGGCAAATCATTGTATAACCTATAGAAATGTTATACAATTACTGTTTTTCGTTGAGGCAAATGTGCTGAGTTATTGAGTTTTGAAAGAGTTGATATTCAATGATCCTGAAGGGCGAGGTGAATATCACTTCTTTTCAAAAGTCAATAACTCACACATTTACCAAAACAAAAGACAGTAATTGTTTTATTCTATATTTCAAAGAAAAAGTGATATTCACTAGATTCATAGAGTTTTTTCAGTATTTTTTAACAACAAGAACCAGACAATAAAAATAAACAGTGATCAATGTATATCACAAAACACTATTTATGTTAATAGTGCCATAATTATGAATAATTGGTACTGCTGCTAGTGACTGATAGGAATTCATGTTGTATGTCCTATTGGAATGGCTTTCCATTGAATTAACATATGAATGTTGTGGTAACATACCATAGTTATCAACAGGAATGCACGTAGAAACATTTAAATTGTTATTATTATCACAAGGTGGATTTACATGTACATTCAGGTCACTTAATACAGAATTATCAGAAGTCACAGCAGTTACCAAATTTTCCATTTGTGAATCACTCAATAGAAGAAAGTCATCAATTTCACCATCTAGCTCAAAACTATTCTTTTCTCATTCAGACAAGAATTTTCATCATTCGAGGTTACAATGTCTTTAGTTTTTGTATGGTCTTTCACAGTACGGAGTGATGTACTAATAGTATTTGACATATCTCTAACTGCACCCTCTGAGGTGTAACCAGTGTATATTTTGAGAGATGATTAACTCTTGTGTCCTGTGATCGACATAATGTGCCGCCCTGCAAAATCTGCTTCATCTAGAATATGCACAGCGGTTGCGCGTAAAGAATGGTTAGTGTATTTTTTTTTTTTGGTTATTCCAGCTTTTTCACAAATATCTGGCTTCATTTTACCTATTAAATTATGACCAATTGGAGAGTTGAAACACAAAACATCATCTTTTGGATTAACCTTTGGTCGCTGGAAAAATACATCAGAGTTTGGATTCAGTCGTTCTCTATACAAGAAAAAGCTCCTCACTGGACATATAATTGAACATTTTTTTAAATACATAATTTACCTATATATGTGTGCGAACTTTTTGAAAAAAAACCAAAAATACCGATGTTGCATAATAAGCCGTAAATTTTGTTATGCTGTACACGTGCTTCAAGGAGTAACCTCTTATCAGCAGCATTAGAATCACATAATATGGAAAGCCATAATCCAAAAACAGTCCGAAAAGAATTCTGGATTTCCTATGTTTTGGTTGTAGTGCTGCTGATGAGGAAGTAATTTCCGAAATGACCATACAGCTCATTAAAATTATTGCAGCTGGAGTTAACTATGTGTTATGTTCTCATGGTCATTTACTCCATATCCTTCCGTAAAATATGTACATAGGGTTATAGAGTTATATAGTATTTGTACATGTTTTCCAGGCTAATACATCGAGAGTTTTACATAAAATCAACAAATTTTGGGAACCAAAAAGCTTGGTTCCCCTCTGGATCTACCAGTGTGAATTAATGCCTGGCAAGAACTTAGTTTTTTGTCTAATTTTAATTGCTACAAACAGTGGCAGATCTAGGAATCGTTTAAGGGTGCAATCCAATAATTTATTTTCTATGTAATTAACTCCATTTTTCAACCCAAATGGGGTTTAGATAAAGCAAATATGCAAACAAACTTTTTACTTCAAACATTTTGTCTATATCTGTATTAGTATCTGTTTGGTGATTCTTGGTTAATTCGTCCCGTTTTATGAACACATACTGATACTCTAATAAGCCGTCATTCTTTATGGCAACAGCAAAATCATTGATCTTCAATTATCGAAGAAAACTTTGTGTTGTGAAGAAATGGGGTATCAATTTTTAAACTGGCATAGATTACTTTTTAAATTGTCCTCCTCCACTGGGGGTGATGATCAATTCTACCTTTTCCTTTTCGCTTTCAATGAACTGTGACAGCTTTGAACATTTTGTTACATTTTGTAAACGCAGTGTCTTTAAAAACAGGAAACCCCTATTGGGCTATTATATCCCAATCAGGCTATTATATCCCAAATGGGACATACCGTTATATCCCAATAGGGGTATTTGACCAGTTTTTATGAATCATTTTTTCACATTTCAATGCTGCGTAATGAAACATAAATTATGGGAAACTTCGTGATTTTAGTAATCAAATGACATATCGACATCTTTTTAATAATGCTGCATTTCACAATCACAAACATTTTAAGAATGTAAAAAAAACGCATTTGACTCTATCATAATTCTGGATTATCGCACTTATAAATAGTTAGATTATCAAGGTATGAGAAACGAGGTGTCTGTGAAATACTTAAAGAATAAATTTGAAGTTTAGTTTGTAAAATATGCAAAGATACTGAGGTTTCAAACACCATTGCTAAAACCTACATTTTGCACATTCATAGCATTTTCTAAAACATGGACAAAGAGAGGTAACTTTAGAGGAAATCAAAAATCAAATTCATATGACTTTTTCTCCATACTTCATTTGTTTACTTATGAAAAACTTTCTCTATTATACTATCACAGTTTGCTTAATTTGACTCTAGATAGATATTTCATCAAGAGAAGCAGCATAGAACGGTTGTTAACTCCTTAAAGCTTAGATTATTGCTTAATCAAAGTGACTAATTCTTTTTATCATTAATATATCTGCAGAAAATTTGCAGTATCCTTTTGACAACAGAAGTATATCCCCTGAAAGCTCTAACCCTATATATTTATTATTTCTATGTGTCATGATGCAGCTTTAAACCCCCAAAATGTTATTAACAAATAACTTGTCATATATCCCAATTGGGATATAATAGCCATATTAGGATATAATAGCCCAATTGGGGTTTCCCCCAACCTGTAACAATGGTGTTTTAAACCTAAATATATTTACATATTTTTACAAAATGAACTTCAATTTTAATCTAAAAAATATTCCATAGACTTCCCGTTTCTCTTGCATATATATTTTAACCAGTTATAATTGTGATAATTCTTGCATTTTTGACAGAATCCAATGTACAATTTACATTCTTAAAATGCAGCATCATTGTGAAGATGATGATAAGCCATTTAATGACTAAGATCACAAACTTTTTAATGTTTTATGTTTCATTCTCTTATGATGCACGCTTATTATCTATTCCTTTTACGAATAGTTATTTGTGGTACACAACGAGACTTTGAAGCTGGAGTTAGATATGAACTTGTTGAATCGCTTTTACGGGAATTTCATTGGTCGACCGCCAAGAAATAACACATCACGCGTGATGTGCTATTACTTTTTCGACGTTTCTATTGGACAACTTTGAAATCTCGTTGGTCGTAATAACTTTATTGCATAATTATACCCTTAAGGATTAAAGCAATACAAAAGCGAACACATACATGATATATACAACATATAATATTACAATATACAGAAAATTGTAACGATAACTCTCTGACCGGTGTGGACCCTATATCAATTCCACAGATTGTTTTAAAAAGGTACAAACTACCGGTAAAAGGGTTGAATTAGGGTTTAAAAATGTATAATTTTGAATATTAACAAATAACTTGACATATATCCCAATTGGATATAATAGCCTAATTGGGATATAATAGC
>MJUU01026878.1:79872-93132 GCA_002080025.1 Modiolus philippinarum | reverse complement strand
CTAGCACCGGTTTAAGCGGAATTCTTTGCTAATTGTCGAGCAATTACATGCATGTCTTCCTTGGTCATGGGTGCGGGATTGTCAACAAACATTAATTAAACTGGCAAAGTGCTCTTACAATCACTGTCATCCTTTGCCCGACAAAAGCACTAGTGTCTTAAGCTAGTGGACAATTAAAAATATAGAAACATGTAATTATTATGCTAAACCCCTCAAGGGAAGGGATTTTGGTGGAAAGCCGTATACTGAGGGTACAAAATTTAATATGTCAGTCGGTTATTGGTCTAGAGCTTGCATGCTATTTAACTGCTAGTAGTCTTTTGTGATTTCATGTTTTTGTCCGTATATTTAGTTTTTTCTGTTTCATTTTTACCACTTGACTCAATCCTGTTGCTAACTGAATTTTACTGTTGTTACTATTCTTTTTTGATTGATCACATTGACTATAGGGGGAGGCTTGGGCCAAATAAAACTAGTTCAACCCCGCCGCAGTAGGTTTGCGCATGTCCTAAACCAGGAAATTTATTAAGCCTTTGTGAGTCTTGTCTGTTTTCTACTTAGTATACTTTATGTCTATATGAGTCTAGGATGGTGTTTATTACGCTGAACTTGATTACTCTTTATGTAGGGGCCATCTCCGACCTGCCGTTGGGTGTTGGGTTTCCTCATCGTTCATTGAAGATCTTATGGTGGCTTTGAGTTGTTATTGCTTCCCTTTGCGTCGTTGTCTCTTTGACATATTCTCCTTTTCCATTCTTTTTTTCTAAAATAAAAACAAAAACAAAGACGATACAAACAACCAACCCTTTTTTATTTTGATTTTTATTACATGTATATCGTTTAGTCCACGTACCATTTTTCACATCAGTTTGTTTATTAACAAACCCATGAAAGAAAACACACCTAGATTCTGAAAGCCAGTGTGGGAATGTCGAACAGACACATATTCTAACTGCCCATATGGAACACGCATATAACTGGACGCTAATTTTATGGACAACCCACAAATCAGTAAATGAAACGGAGAATAGGGCCTGTAAGTCTCGTCCGATTTTGGAACTGCCGAGATCAAAAATTGTACCCGGAAATTTCATTCTAAGCAAAGATTTATGACGTTTCAAACAAAAATTTGAACGTCATAATACCCAGACATCATGTTTTGGCGGGTATCGTTTTCGAAAGTCCTTTTTATCGTGGATTCTCATGAATCACATGACGAGACTTACAGTACCTATAGCCGACCGAGTGAAAAGGAGAGAGAACACTTGGACGGTATTTAATTGAGAGATTATGGGACGTATTTAGCGACGCAGACAGCGAAACAGCAGATGGAGCCGGAAGATGTAATGAATCAACCTAAAACTGACCATAGGGTTGTTGCAATACCCGTTACTTTAGATAAGAATGAGGAAGATAGCCAAATGCGTATTTAAAATCCACCAGAGAAATAGACCAATTATCATGAAATAGTTTTTGTTTAAATTCATTATGTAGGATATCCAGAAAGAAACTAAACTAATTGACATTCGGTACGGCAGGTGTTCATACTCTCGCAACAAAAAAAAAATGCTTTTGGTTCTCTGTTTCTTCGAGCAGTAACATCTACAAATATAACGTAAAATAGCTAGAATTGACATAAAAGGCCATTAACGACCTTGTTTGAGTGCAAATATGCCAGAAAACATACACGTGTGGCATTTATCGACTATATTCCTAGGCAGGTAACATACCAGAGACCATCTTACACGATTTTGGACAACATTTGAACATATTTTGAAAATGGCCAAACAAAGGTTCAAAAGCAACGGTTAAATGGCCGTACTTCTTTGTTTGCGTTTGCAGCATAAAACATTTTTAAAATTTTTTTGCATATCCCCTTTTTCCTATGTTTGCCCTTTTTGCCGGGTATGCACAAAATTAATGCAATATTCAGAATATAAAAAAGAAAGGAAATGGGGTTAATATTAAGGAGACAACATCCCATATCCAGGTTAAAACGACCCAAATATTGTATGGACAGACATTATTCTAGTAATTAGTCGAGCTCAAAAAAAGCTCAGAAATGTAAAATTGAATCTACGAATGATATTTGGTAACGTAAATTTGACGCTATTTATTATTGTATGGACAGACATTATTCTAGTAATTAGTCGAGCTCAAGAAAAGCTCAGAAATGTAAAATTGAATCTACGAATGATGATTTGGCGCTATTTATTTACATCAATTCTTATTACTATTATTATTTTTTTTGGTTCGGTATATTATTTTTACTTCGTGGCACACACCTCTGTAAAAATAATCCCTTTGCCGACATAATAATCATGAAAATTGCTTTCTTTTGCAGGCCAAAATTGATAACTATACTTATATTTCAGAATTATTATTTGTATTAACTCGTCAACAAGCGGGGCTATCTGGATCAGCACAAGATAGATTGGAAAAAACATTGGGAAAGTTGCAAAAAAAGGGTCTTGACATAGATGCACTTTTGACCTATGATCACAGTGAGGCAACATGTGGACGAAATACTTGAATGTTGCGCAAGTTCCTGTATACGAAGATTATTAACATATTAACATAATAAATATTTAGCAAACTGTATTCCGTTGTTAAAACTCTTTACCAAAATTTTGATATTGATTTTTCTTGAGTGGTACGAACAGACTAGGTTTCTTTAGCTGCCGGTAGTTTAGCGGTAAACACCTTTTGTCAAATCTTTCTGAATTACATTTTGACATCTGATTTTCCTTTTCAATATAGTGAAAATAGAGTCAGTAGTCTACCTGTGATGGGTTTTATTAGTATTTTTGTTATACTTTAGGGCAACGCGATAGAAAAAGTGGAGGTTTGGATACCAATAAAACGATTACCCATACCGCTGCATTTTGCTAGTGCCGGTACAACTTCCGGCTATCCCGAGTTCCTATGGTTATCTTTGTTTGTTTCTTAGTGTTTTTCTTGTGCAGTTCGCTTGCTTGTGAATTGTAGCATGCGATAGTAGTTTTCGGCCAATGTAGGCATTTACTGTTATCTGTTGTTTGTTATTTGAATGAAGTATATTATTAAAACATCATAAACTTATATTATCAGTATTATTTTTTACATGATATTTGAGTTTGAGCTGGAGGCTCTTAATTAACCAAGAATGCACCTACATGCCAAATCGTATGATAATATCCTGTATGATATATTCAGGGTTGAGCAATGCTCATTGTTGAAGGCCGCATGGCGACTTTAAGATGAAGAACAACAATAAAAGCGTTGTTCCATTGCTTGGTTTTACCATGTATTTGTAGGGATTTTGTCTCATTTGCATTTACTCCATATCTCTTCATTGTTAATTGTACAGTGTAGGTTGTTTTTTTCAAATTACAAAGAAATGCCGTCTCTTTTAGTGGTATGTAGATTGGCTTTGTTTTGGGTATCTATCAGAGTGTCAGACTGTCTATCCAGAGTTCTTTAAGGTAGTACGGGAGTTTAAAATTGCGCATCATTCTTGCGCATGTGACTTAAATTGGAATTCACTTTGGGAACATTGCCGAAACCATTTTCAATGTCTTATAGAAATTAAATTTGATGAAATATGCCACTTTTATTAAGCAACCACGCAAAATATTGAACCTTTCAGCTAACTCCTGTTCCATTAAGGGGAGATAATATATAAAGAAATAATAGGAAAAAATGAGTTTTTTGCGATTTATTCAAAAATAAGTTTGGTGATCCCCAAATTTGTTTCACGGAAATTGAAGGACAGTATCTAAGTAATTAATTTACAAAATTAAAAAAAAATTCTATCTGATGTAACTAAAATAATTCAAAATTTTGTTAAAATTCGCCCATTTTCCCTATTATTTCAACCAAAATAGCAGATTTTGACATTTCATATTCCATTCTTATATGGCCGGTGACCCCTTTTTTTTATTTTATTTTTAGTATGCTCTAATAACAAAGGGTAAATCATGAAAAAATCAGAAAATTCTATCTGACAGAATTTTAGACCCCCGTACCACCTTAAGGATCTTGTTGTAGCATGAATGCAATTGCCTTGTAGTGTATGGCTACACAACTCCATCATTGATCTTATGTTACATATTAATCAAGTTCCAAACTTTGTAAAGCACAGAACCATAGCGGGGACAAGTATTTTTTTTTCTTATCTCGTGGCCACTAGATGGTACCTCGGTCCCACGACATACTGCATTTGTAAGTCGTGGCAACGAGATCCTAACTCGTTTCCACGACTTACTAAGTCGTGGCCACAAAATAGCTTACTCGTTCTCACGAGATACTATCTCGTTTCAACGACATAGCTATCTCGTTTCCAAGACTTACTAAGTCGTTGCCACGAGATATCTTTAAATATGAGCAAAGCTTGTTGTTGAAGGCTTCAATGTAAAAAAGTATCCAAAGATACAAGCCCTATTAAGATCGGATGAATAGTCAATATTTTAGTACAGATTTGGTTACTACAACCATGTTATCTTTAAAACCGTATGACCTTTACAAAACTTGCTGTCATTCTACTGAAAGCTCATGTCAGTTTTAGCACTAAAAACAAGCCCCACTGAAATTAGGTAAAATAAAACTTGCATCACTTTAAGACTTTATACAGCAGAAGCGACAAGAGCAACACCAAATCTGTCCGCTCGGCATTCTTCCGAAAGTATATATTAAGAGGAGCAAAAACATGAAATATGGTCATAATTTTACGGAATTTGCACATACAATTTTGACCATTTTAACGATAAAAAGGTAAGACTAGGCAAAATATATCACATATTAATGAAAGCTTACCCCAAGAGGTATACAAAGCAAAACCATCTCATCAAATTAGATCGAGAATTTAAATTTTATTATAATGGTCGGGAGAAGGTACAATTAAGAGGCACACTAAAACATTTCTGACATTCTGTTGTAAGCCTGTGTCAAAATGAATCCATAGCACCAATTATCACTTAAAAACGATGAAAATTAAAAAAATAACATGTTTGGAAAAATTGCAATATTGAAAAAAAGATAACAGGAAACACCTACAATGGCCGAAAAACATAGCCACATGCCACAAAGTAAATAGGAACTGCATAAGAAAAAAACCCACAATAAAAATACAAAAGACAAACGTAAACAACGATAGGAACGCGGGACAGCCGGACTTGGTACCGGCACTAGCAAAAGCTAGCAGTAAAGTGAAACCGGTTTATTAGTACCCAATCCTCCCCTTTCTCTCTCCCGTTTCCCTATAGTATAATAAACAAGCGAATAAAACCCATACAGGTAGACTTCTAACTCCATGACCACAATCCTGACAAGAAAAATCAGGGAACAAAACGTAATTTTGAAAGATGGGTCAAGGAGTGCGCCCTTTTACTTGGAAACGGCAAGAACTACTTTTACATATGTGCTGATCCTTAATTAATTTAATTTGGGGTTTGATAACAATAACAGGATATGGAGTAAATGCACACATGGCTAAGTTTCCAAAAATAAGTCAAGGTCAAAGCATAATGAGCAATGGGACGTTGTTCATCATTTTGAATATTTTACAAAAGGATATGGAGTCACTATTAGGCCTTCAACAATAAACTCTGCTCATACCTCACACAATTAGTAAGTTCAAGACAGCCCTTAGAGCCAGTTTTAGAAATATTCTTTCCTAGTTGTCGAACAATGCTTTTTCCATGTAATTTTTCGCCCTTGGATGTGGGATCGTCAAAAAACATACAGGATGTTGGATCGTCAAAAAA
Organism: Modiolus philippinarum; assembly: GCA_002080025.1. Lineage (NCBI taxonomy): Eukaryota > Metazoa > Mollusca > Bivalvia > Mytilida > Modiolidae > Modiolus > Modiolus philippinarum. The sequence goes on along the minus strand of MJUU01026878.1, from coordinate 87,388 downwards.
CATACAGGATGTAGGATCGTCAAAAACATACAATTGACTGGCAAAGTAACTTACAATTGCTGTAATTTGTTACCAGGCAGAAAAAAAAACAACAGAAGACAATCACAAAGTAAAAACAACCATAGGGCACTCATCCAATTTACTTGCAGGAAAACTTGGTTCATAAAATCATGAGACGTGTGCAGTATAAACAACTGGTCGGAATGACATTTGGATATAACAAAACAAAACAAAAAATGCTATAATTTGAAACTCTTATAATTTATTCATTAAGAATTGAGAAATTCTCTCAAGGACAAGTACATACAACTGAAATATTTAATCGTACAGGGAATTTTTTTACGACTCCACACGACAGGATACACAAGCTGTAGTCATTAATAAACGCTGAAAGGACATGGAGTACATGCGCAAAGTAGTACCAAGTAATCATATTGCAGAATCAGGGGTACTTTACTAATTTGCATAGCGGCTATGTTGTTACTCTTGCTTGATAATATATGATAAATATGTAGCAAATTTGTCCGCACATGACGGTGAAATTCAACTCACATAGATTCATAAACAGTTTCAACTTACTCATGCAAATTTGCGGCCAAATCAAATTGAAAATGTGTAATTCCAAGCTTTCCAGCGACGGGAAATCCGTCTAAAAACCGATTTTAACTACAATTTCTGTTAAAATTCCTACAACAACAATTTTTCATAACGGAAGTAAACGTTTCTACGATTCTTTTAGAGAAAAAAGATGAGGATAGTTTGAAAATAATTCGGAAAACTGAGATCTACTTTCGGAGTTAAACTTTAACAAAGGGACGTAATTCACCAAAAGGAGGCGTGGTCACGTGATTTTATCTCATGAATAAAATATCCCAGATTCTTCCTTATGTTTGAACAATGCTTTTATTGTTGATTTTCATCTCTAAAGCACCGGGTCTTAGCATTCGAAGTTGCCAACATTACTTTCATTATAGGCCAATTCACCTATCCGATACCTAATATATTCTCCTTGGACATAATACAGTACAAATATGAAAACACTTAATATTCAATAACAATATATTATTCGTTACTTCGTTATTATAGGTTATCCTGCAGCACAAGTTATACGTCAGAAACAACGGCAGTAGAATACCGAAGGAACAAGGAAAGTGATGACTACAAAAATCGAAGTCCAAAGACATGGCAACATGGAAACGGTAACAGATAAAAACAAAGACAAAACAAGGACGTGAGACAGCTACAATGCACGGAAATTAAAAGATAACATTAAGAANTAAGGCACTCATAGTGTGAACTCCCATGAAAAGCGGGAGTGACATCGGGTGCTCCGGAAGGGTAAGCATGTCCTGCCCCGCTAACGACACCCGTCACACTATAAGTGAGACATATAATGTTTTGAAAGATCTGTTTGGTAGCGGATTGGTTAATGTCATTTTCTAATCCTTAGACAAAAACCAACTGAAATCCATGGTACATGTTACAAACCTAACCCTTAAACAGTTCCATGTAAAATTTTGGAAAGCTTTTGTAAACTATGTAGTATTCAAACAATCACAAGGACAAATCGATACATTGTAGCACAAACATCAGTGAAGAAGACAAAACTAAAAGTTTAAGTATGATATACAAGACAACACAAAAAAACTAAAGCACTGGCAGTGTGAACTCCCTTAAAAAAGCGGGGGTGACATCAGGTGCTCTGGATGGGTCGTACATTTAAAACAAATACAAGTAAACAGATTGGAGAAGTTAAAAAGAGGTAATTACACTTGCTATTAGTAAGTACACTCATGCGAAAGAAAATATTGGATGTCTGCAGTTTAAGGATATGGTAGACCTACAATTAAGCCCATAAAAAAATCACAAGTCAAAACGTGTTAAACAACATAGATAGAATATGCTTTTATTTAGTTTGGATGATACAATCAAATGACAAAATATGAATGATAATGATGTTTATGCCTATAAATAAATGTGGAAATAGTCAATTTTCTGTTAGCATGTGCCAAGTAACTTAACTCTTAAAGAGAAACACGTTTTTTTACATTTATATAAATTGAACGCGAAATCAGATTTGGTTGATGTTGTCACATGTAGTATTAGTTTGACATGTCATATCATTTTTTTTTGGCAACAGTAAGATCAAATGAATTATCCAATTTTATTCTTCGATATTTCCTGTAAACTGAGATATAATCATACATATTACATTATAGAATTTCACATCTCTGAAAGTATATCATAATTGTGTGTCTCAAATTGTAGTAAAAAGAGGACCCTTTTGACAAGCTACAAACACAACAAATGGAAACAACCCCCATTGCATTAGTACACAAATTCTGTAGTCATCGGGGAAACAGATTTCTCATTGCGGTCCATAAGATCATGATGTCGACTGTAAAATTTCTGCTGTGATGACCTTAATTTATTGGTAACAAACATTGTTTTACTAGCAGCTGAGCTCCTTCGATAGAGACGGTATCAATTTGAGTGTCTGTAGATGGATATTATGATGTCCGTACAGTTAATGTAGATCGACACTAATACACAGCGCATTCGATTGGCGCATTTGCGAAACACAGGTCGGACGCTGAATTATCTTGATTATTCCTGATCTGGTCTTTTGATTGTGACGTCATAATAGTTTGACATACACTTTCCCGCAAATTAGCTCTCTTATCTGGTAAATATTGTCTATATTTCGTAAACTATATAACATTTCTCTCTTCATCGAACGGTGACATATAGATTTATCAGTGTATTTCTCAGAAATATCAAATATAAACAAAAATCTGTCTGATATTTATTTTATATGAAAGATAAACAATAAGCATGTTCTCACAGATCCCTATATATTCTTTGTAAATATTGCTGAAAAATACTGAATTTGGCCCGATTTTCAAAGACAGATAGCAGGAAAAGATGATCGGTGACATATCATTTTTTTTTAATTTTTGGAACATAAATAGGTTAAGACCTACAAAATATCTTAACAGAAATAAGTTCTGTCTGATATTTTTATAAGGATCGAACTACCTCAAGATAAGAAGGACCACACAATTGAAAGGCACTGGAGGTCTAAAAAAGAGGATATAATCTAATGGCTTTGAAATCAGCAAAGAAAATATAATGATACCAGCAAGGGGTGTACTCCAGGAGATCAGCGTTTGTGTAACACATGCAATACAATTGAAGATGAGAAACTTTTTTTGTAAGATAGACATTTTATGAAAATATAAAAGACGACGATCCAAATTTCTTTAAATTGACAGACGAACTATCTTTTTTAATACAGCTTACTCACAACTAGTAAAAATATTGGTTCCTTTTTAAAGAAGTCAATGGAATTGAGGTCGGGGACTTAGGTTATTTAACTGGTTGATATGTGTAATAATTGTATTTGCTGGTTGTCCCAAACATTTAATGTTTTTATAACAATGAACGATTTTGTACCAGGAATGGTGAAAGTAAAAATAGCAATAATTATATTATATCATTAGTGCCATGAAAGCTATTATGAAACTTATACTAAAATACATTATCGCTAAATCAACACCGGGAATATTCGATAAATTTCATATTTATACATACAATCACTTGGATGTCACGAAATACGGAACTTTCATATTGATAAGATCAGTAATTTTACATTCAATTTTGGGAAAGGGGAATAAAAAGAGACACAGTCAATAATCAACGAGTATTTCTAATTCGTCCCTAACACGAACTAATCAAAGTAAGTACTTTTTATTTTTCAATAAAAAAAAGAAGAAACATAAATACTTTAAAGGTACAAAATGCAGTTGTCACTTTGAATGAAAGTAATGACATTTATCATAAAAGTCTTTTGAATAAGTACATGTAGGAAATGAAAAGTTGACGATGAACAAGAAAAATAATATGTTCATATGCTTGATTTTGCGATGCAATTTATTAAAAATTTTGCGGGAAATATCTAGCCCTTTCAAATGCTTAATAAGCAATTAATTAGTCTAGAAAATCGAGGAAGTAGTAATGTCAGTCTCTTTTTGTTGGAAATTCCTTGAATTTACATGATTTTAGAATATAACATAAAAAAGTAGGCGTCCACGGGAAAAATATTGACATGCCATGATATCGAAAAAGAGGAATCCACATATATGACCAAATGTCAGAAATCAACATGGCAACTATACTTTAAGTTTGACAAAAAATAATAAATGCAATTTTGAGGATGGTCACTCCTCAAGTTCATTATATCAATGTTTTGAAATTAGCTTATCAATAACAACATATAAAATATGAGAATGCCAAAAGTCGAAGACAGTTTCAAAAACCTGAGAAGTGACCATCCTTAAGGTTTAAATTTGTGAAGTATGAGACCAACAATATTCAAATAAAACGTTCACAACTAAAGCATTAATAGTGTTACCCCGTGTGAAGTCCAAGAGTGACTTACACATGAATTTTAAAATTTGTTTGTGTAAAAGATTTGTTTTACTTTTTTGCATCCTTCCACGTCGGGAATATGATTTGTGTTGGATTGTGTTTCCCTGATTCAGTCGAATGCTATACGGATTTTCCTTACTGGTCTCTCCCTTTGATCGATTCGGACTTTCTGTTACTTTTATTTACTGATACTGCCGATGTCTGCTGAAATACATGATTCTTTGCAAACCCCTGCAGTAAATTTTGAGTTTGATTTCTCGTCAATAGTGCGACAGTCCTTGACCTGTTATTTTTCTTATTCTTTTCTTTTCAAGATAATGGTCTTGGAGTTAGTATTCTACCTGTTTTATTTGTAATGTTACAATACAAATTGGAATCCAGTAGAATCCAGAATCCTCCTAGTACAGATTGGAATTCTAACTTCTACTGGGACAAATTATAATTCTGATTTGTACATGATTTCCAGTACAAATTGGAATTCCAATTTCTACTTGGACAAATTAGAATTCTGATTTGTACTGGATTTAATCCAGTAGAGAAGTAAAACATTATTAGTAATATGCCCCTTTCATTATTTTGGTGATCATTTAATTAAAATATTAATTTCAAAAGAATAAGATTAATTGTCTAATTGTATATAAGATGTAGATGTTTTGCTTCGAATTCTTAAATCTTTGAGCAGTTTAAACTTTTGATCACTAGTTTTCATTAGTTAACTTTAAATATTTAAGAAAATTTGAGGTATTCTATAAAAAAAATATTGGAATATGAATTTTTTTTATAAAAATCACACACTTAGAAACTACTTTTCTGACACTGATCTTGTTGATTGTTTAAATTCAGTAGATCCCGTTACTCTACTTGAAATTTCACACATTGTTATTTTAAAATAAATTGTTCATTAGCAGATGGCAGCATAACAGCCAAAGTTTGAAATTACTGTGGCAAATGCAATACTATGCATTGCCCTTGTCGTAAATCGAAAATTCCCTGCTTTACCAAATGTCACAGAATTCCAGCAATGTTACAACAAATGAACAGTTATATTATAATTATGTAATTTCTCATTCTATATAGATTAAAATGCTGTGAAATAACAAAATCAAAACCTCTTTTCAGCTTTGAATGTCAGTAATATCCAGAATCCTCCTGAACAAAATATATACTAGAAATTCAGTAGGATTCAGAATCCTACTAGTATAAATCAGGATATCTCAATTTCTCCTAGGAGAAATTAGAATTCCAATTTGTACTGGATTAAATCCAGTACAAACTGGAATTCCAATTTGTCCTGGTAAAAATAGGAATTCCATATTGTGCTGAATTAAATCCAGTGCAAATCAGAATTTTGATTTGTTCCAGTAGAAATTAGAATTCCAATTTTTACTAGGAGGATTCCGGATCCTACTGGATATCAATTTGTAATAGGAGGATTCCGGATCCTACTGGATTCCAATTTGTACTAGGAGGATTCCGGATCCTACTGGATTCCAATTTTTACTGTAACATATATTTATTATAATATATAGGGAAATGGTATAGAGAAAAGGGGAGGTTTGGGTACATTTGAACTGGTTAAACCCTACTGCTAGTTTTTGCTAGTACCGATACTAAGTCCACCAATCCCGAGTTCCTTTCCTTGATAATGTTTGCAATGCTTGAATTTTGTCTTTTTATAAGTTTTTTTTTCTTGCGAAGTTTCCCGGTGGATTGAGGCATGCAATTTTGATTTTCGGCCGTTGTATTTGTTTCCCTTTATCCTTTCTCCTGGAATCGAAGAAAAAATGGAAAAAAAAGAAAGGAAATGGGGGTAAATGTCAAGGAGACAACATCCCATATCCAGGTTAAAACGGCCCAAAACAAAGCATCTAGGGGTCACCGTACGGTCTTCAACACAGTGAGGAACCTCACACCATATAGCAAGCCCTAATAGCCCCAAAAAGGAAAAAAAGTGAATAAATCAATGGAGACAAAAGTTTCTTTACAGATTACGGTTTCTTGAAACTAAGGAATATATTCCTAGTGCATATCTCTGTCTTAGGCGATTTTGATATTCGTTTAGATCTTTTTGGTTATTTGTTCTCTATCAGATTTACTTATTTTTAGTTCATGGTCTTCCAAATGTTTTAATTCGATCTGCACTATAAAGACATAATTCATCGAAATGGCCATATGTAAAAATAAATTTACAGCAGCTTATATATTTTGTTATGGGGTCTGTAAGTATCGTCTAATTTTGGAACTTCCGGGACCAAAACTTGTACCCGGAAGTTGCGTTTTAAACAAAAACTTATGACGTTTTAAGCAATAAATTTGAACGTCATAATCCTGCAACGTCATATTTTGGCGGGAAGCGTTTTCAAATTGCAATTTTATCGTGATTTCTCGGTGTCACATGACGAGACTTACAGACCCTATTTTAAGTAAAAACGATGGACATGTAATTAGAAAAGAATATCTGACATCAATAATTATTTTTGTTTGTAGACCATTTACGAGAAGATTATGCGTTTCCAATTATTACTGATGATTGTGCTTGTCCTCGGAACAACTGGGGCTAAACCTTTTGGAATTAGACCACCACCAATAGATCGAGATATAAAGACTCCAGAGTATAGGAGGGCTAAAAACTGTCCAGTTATTGATTGTCCAGATGGTCATATATATGATACAGATTGGTCAGGTTGTCCGGTTTGTGTACCGGTAGGATAACGTGTTCGAGAAAGACTTAAACAACGGCAGTGCAAAGCAAATAATAAAAAAAAATGATTCAATTATGTTTATTTTATTAATGTATAAAATAATTGTAGCTTGACTATGTAAAGGGAATCTTAATACGAACAAAATATGTTCTGCTTTCATTGTTTTTTTTAAATAACATGGATTTAAATGCAATATGTATTGCGGTTTTACATGTACCATTCCTCATCTTCACTAGCCAAGGGTTACAATCCGCTCATCTGCTTTGCACCTTTGACAAATCGAGCCAAAATAATGAAGACACAAGTTCTTAATTATCTCCTTTTTAATTTATGATATCTCTTCTGTGACAATTAAAAATATATTTCCTCATCGTTCATTGAAG
>MJUU01026878.1:28623-66982 GCA_002080025.1 Modiolus philippinarum | reverse complement strand
GCTCAGCCCGAAGTTTGCCGATCTTTAAAAATTAACACCCGCTCAGCCCGAAGTTTGCCGATCTTTAAAAATTAACACCCGCTCAGTCCGAAGTTTGCCGATCTTGAAAATTAACACCCGCTCCGACCGAAGTTTACCGATTATTATTCCCACCTGAGAAAGAGTATAAAAACAAACCATGTGACATGTAATGTTATTTCTTTTCAATGTTCTTGTTCTAGTTATTGTTTTTAACGCTTTTTCAACTCAGCATTCAGTATAATAAAAATCATATTGCCCTTGGATGAAGATGTCAGGGCGATTAACACACTCGGTGAAAAAATTATCACCCTCCACTTCGTGTCGGGTGATAATTTTTTACCTCGTGTGTTAATCTTCCCTAACATCTTCATCCAAGGGCAATATGTTTATAATATCGGATACAGCACAAACATAGCAATTTTATCAGTCAATCAGTAAACATTGAAATTTATCCCTGCATGTTTACAAATATTGTTTACTTGAATATGCTAGAGAGAAAAAAAAACTTTTATTGCCCCTCCAGTTTAAGAAATGAATTACTCCTTGGCTTTCATGTATTGAATTAGTATTTCATTTGGTTGTCAAAAAAGTTTATTTTTAAGGTGTTTCGGGTGTCTAAAACTACTCTTCTATCTCGCGCATCTGCTGAATATTTGAATTTACCATTAAAATGTTGTTAAAAAGATTTTGAATAGTAACCTATCTGTAACCTTTGTATATAACCATTGGTTTATGAGAATAAAGATATATATATAATAGTTTATTGATAACAGATAAAATGAAATAAGCAACATATATTCTACTGGCTTACAAAATATGTCACTCTGTGAAAAATTCTCAAATTATTAAGTGAAGATAATTCTGAAGAAATAATAATAGAAAAATTACATTTTCCTGATTTTATCAAAAAATATGGTCGATGACCCTTATTCTCTATTAACTATTTCGAAACAGATTTTTTTAAAATACTTTGTACTACGTTTTCACCAAAATCTATGGTTTTCGAACAAAAATTGAATTTTCTCCCTATAAAGACTATATTAAAAAAGTCAAAGTCTTGCTTTTTTTGGAAGATCCTCAATGAAAAAACGAGTTCGGTGACTCATTAATTTTGTTTTAAAGTTTTTAAGTGAATGAAATAAACGTTCAACCACAGAAATAAAAAAAAAACTCTATCATTTTTGTTTTTAGTCCCCGAACTACTTTAATACATTATGTAATGCAAATTTGTTTTTGTTTTGTAGACCATTCACCAAAAGAAATATGCGCTGTTTGGGATTATTCCTGATGATTGTACTTGTCCTAGGATCAGCAGATGCTGTTCCCAGACCACCACCAGTAGGTGTCCCCATGCCAAGAGTTATTACAAGGAGACCAGAGAATAGGATAACTCGCAAGTGTAAACCTGTTTATTGTCCGGGTGGTGTAATACGTATAAACCCTAAGTTTAAACGCTGTCCATATTGTGTATATAATAGAAGACCAGTGGTGATAGACTCCAGGAACGACAGTTAAAAAAACTGTAAATAATGAATGTTTTTCAAACAGAATATATATTCAGTCAAGCTAATCTCAATATAATATAGTTCTCACTTACTCAATATAAAAAAATCCAAAAAAATGTTTTAGTTTTTTATGTTTGTTTTACAAATAGACTATCAATAATATATGTAAACAAAATGGATATCCACCTACAATGTCGGAATCTTATAATTACATGCCACAATCTACCGTGGAACTAGACATGAAAAAACACGAATAAGACAAAAGACAAACGTAGACAACGATAGGAACTTGGAACAGCCGAATTTAGTACCAGCACTAGCAAAAGCCAGCAGTAAGGTTAAACCTGATTATGGGTACCAAAACCTCCCCTTTATCTGTCCCGTTTCCCTATAGTATGATTAACATACTACAGGTAGACTACTTACTCCATGACCACAATCTTAGAAAAAAAAGAAAAAATAACTGGTAAGCCGTACGCATTTTTAACGATAGTCTGGATCATTCAGACTCTTTTCATATAAAGTAGTCTCATAAATGTAAGAGTCTGGTTGAAACAGACTATTTTCAAGATGGCTTTTCCTAACAGCTAGAAGGCAGAGAACCTGCCTTAAAAATCCCATCACAATAATACGTAATATATAAAGATGGGTTAATGGGTGCTCTCTGCTAAACTGTCGGCTAGCTCAAGGAGCCTAGTCTGCTGGTAGACTAATGTGGCACTACGGCAGAATAATCAAACTCAAAACTTCCCGAAGGGTTTGGTCAAGAATCATCATAAATTTCAGTAGACATCGATAGTACCAGTGAGAGCCTTCCCGTGTAATTGGATTGAACTAATATTTAACCGTAATAACTGTAATATATATATGAAAAAGAAAGAAAATTGGTTAAATGTCAAGGAGACAACATCCCATATCCATATTGCTATTTTTACCGTTCATGAAGAATATTAATCACATTTGACTACAATGCATTAAAATTAATTATTGTTCTTGCTTAGGGACTGCATTCGCCCCTGCGAAAGCAGGTCAAGATATATATGACCAGAATTGATAAAATAATATAACAGAAAACAAAAGTATATTTTCTTTCCCCCAGTCAAACTGTCACGTTTTGGCCGCTACGTTTCGCCACGTTTTAAAATGCCACGTATCATGTCATTTTTTGTCATAATTTTATGGTCTGTACGTTTCGCTGCGTATATACTACGTTTTTCTACGTACTGTTATGTTTCACCACGTTTTATTGGAAATTCAAAGCCTACGTTTTGCTACGCTTCACTACGTGTTGCTACGTATGTACTACGTTTTACTACGATTTACTACGGTTTAATACGTTTCGACTACGGTTTAGTACGTTTCGACTACGTTTCGTTACGCTTGATGTACGTTTTGATACGTTTATGTTTCGTATTAGTACGTTGTACTACGTATTAATAAAGATCTGTGAAAAAATTTCAAGAATTTGCAAAGAGTCCACACTGATTATTCATTGTGCAAATAGAAACTTACACAAAGGTATATTTAATCATTTTGTTCTATTGTACGAATGACTGTATAACATTTTAATTGATTTTCGAATACCTGGTAAATATAATGATCTATAATGTTGACTTACTCTGTTAATTTTTGAACTTATCTTCAGCTCATAAAAAATATCTCAAAATTAAGTAAAAATTCCAACATCTCATATTTTGTTTCAAAGGTGAATGATGAGCCAAGTAGTAGAATGTGGCGATGCGTATTTAAACGTAACGAAAAGTATTAAAGCGTACTGAAACCTAGTAATGCGTAGAATGAAACGTGACTAAGCGTAGAAAAACGTACAGAAACGTTACAGATACGGTTCGAAACATAGCAAGTACGTAGCGTAACGTGTATATTCTAATTACCTACGTTTTGCTACGTAACAGCTACGTTTCTACCACATTTTTTACGTTTCCCTACGTTTGTGCTACGTTTTAATTTTTTGCTACGTTTGTATTGTGCAGACCAATACAAACGTAGCTGGCTACGTTTCTATACACATATTGCTACGCATTGCTACGTTTGGTCTACGTTTTGCCACGGTTTGCTACGTATATTGCCGTTTCGCTACGTTTGAAAACGTAGCGAAACGTAGGGGTTAAAACGTGACAGTGTGACTGGGGCTTTATAAGTTGCTTATTTGTGGTAGTTTTTTTGTATGCTATTTACATTTTTTGGATAATTTTCGGTTGGTTTTTCGATTGGTTGTTTTTGGGTTATAACTAAATATTCTTTTCATTACTTGGCGGCCATGTTTTACTTGGATCAAACGAAATGACGAAAAGAGCAGTTTTTGTTATAAACCTTTCTAAAATCATTCTTGTAATGTTTGGTTTGAATTTTGTTCAGTGGTTTCAGAGAAAAAGATGAAATAGATTATGTTCTCCAGTAAAAAGACAAGTCAGACAGCTAGATCCGTTTCATTATCTGGTGCCTTTTATGTATACGAATTCAACGAATATTACTCTTGAAAATTCTAGTAACAAGGTGCTGTTCTAAAATTATCTATTTTTCTGAAGGCCGCAATAAAGAGCGACTCCTGGGACATTGTTAACATGTATTCGTTCTTGAGAACCCTACTGAAAAAAGTTTTACTGAATTTTAAACGACAAAAATATTGTTTACACAAATGTGTCGAGCAGTCATACTTTTAGCATAAACCGTAATATTTGAAACAAGTCTATTATCTGTCTTCTTTCTGTTTACATACAAGGCATCATAATACAGCAACATACAGTTTGATTGGACATAAATAACACCAAACAAATAAATTTAGAGACCACTATTGGTCATCTATGCTAAGGGCATGACCAGAGCCTGACACATTATATTTGTGTTTTATCATGCAATAACCTATAATTCAACTATCGCATATATGAAAATAGGCAAAATACTATAGAGAAAATTACACCTTTGGTCTCCATTTGTTTTTTATTTCATAGCATTCTATAGGAATTACCAAAATTTATCACAGTTGGCAAATGTTCATTTGTGAATAGCCAAAACAGTTTTGATTCCCTTGTTAGATTTTTAAAATCTTAGATCTATTTTTTCAAAAAGTAAAATTCATTGTTTGTTATACAATGGACAGCTAACAATAAAATGCTCTTCGTCTTCAAATTCATTTGAAGCATTTGATAAACATTATTGACATAATCTATGGGATCTCTCAATATGAAAAAGAAAGGAAATGGGTAAATGTCAAGGAGACAACAACCTATCTCCAGGTCAAAACCACCCAAAACAAAGCATCTAGGGGTCACCGTACGGTCTTCAACACAGTGAGGAATCACACTATAGCAAGCCCTAAATGGCCACACAAAATTAAAAAAAAAAGAATAAATCACATCCAATTACCCGAATAGCAAGAAACTAAAATTTTATAAGAAGACAACGACAAGCCAATGACCATCATTTTCCTTACTTGGGACAGGCACAAAAATTGCGTTGGGGCTAAACTCGTTTTGTTGGATCCAACCCCCCCCCCCTTTATGTGTGGTGAATGGCTAAAAATAAATACACAAAAAGACTCACAGCAGAAATCAAACTAGAAAAAACTCCAACTTATCAAGACGAGTACCTTTACAATGAAATAAATAAAACGTGAGGACAATACATCTAGGTATTGTCCTGACAAATGCTCGCAGTTACTAACAGCTAGGTACGGCATAATTTCCGTTGACTATGATATCAAGCCTTCTTACATATGAAACTTCAATTGCAATACTTCTGAATAGATTTCGTGTCACAACATCATCAATTATGAAAGAAGAACATGATCTTGTGCAAAGCCAAATACTGCTAAATATAAATTTTGCTATACCTGTTCTTTTCTATTCTTAAATCCTCATTTTACATATCGCCTTTCTTATATGAAAATCTTTAATCAATACGAAAGGCTCATGTGTAAAATCCTTCTTTAAGTTAAAATAATTTTCCTGTGGCTCTGTGATAGGATTTCAATCCTTTTATTAATCCAGAACAATTTAAAACTACCACAAATAGAAAAAAGAAGGGAAACGGGGAATGTGTCAAAGAGACAACGACCCAAAGGGGAGTAATAACAACTCAAAGCCACCATAAGATCTTCACTGAACGGTGAGAAAACCCCACACCCAACGGCAGGTCGGAGTCGGCCCCTGAATAAAAAGTAATCAAGTTCTGCGAAATAAACATCATCCTAGACTCCTATAAACATAAAGTAAACTAACTAGAAAAAAGACAAGACACACAAAGGCTTAATAAATTTCCTGACTTAGGACAGGCGCAAACCTGCTGCGGCGGGGTTAAACTAGTTTTATTGGGCCCAAACCTTCCCCCTACAGCCAATGTGATAAATCAAAAAACAATCGTAACAACAGTAAAATTCAGTTGGCAACAGGACTGAGTAAATTGTGAAAAATGAAACTGAAAAAACTAAATATACGGACATAAACATGAAATCACAAGAGACTACTAGCAGTTAACTGACATGCCAGCTCCAGACCCATTACCAACTGACAAAGTAAGTTATGTACCCTCAGTATACAGCTTCCACCAAGATCCCTTCCTGTGAGGAGTTTAGCATAATGATTTCATACATATACCGGAATACATAACCCGTGTCCATGCAATACAGATTTTAGAAATTAAGAATGTGTTTAGTTAAAATGCAAAGACCCTATCAAAAAACCAATGCTAATACCAAAGAAGGCCATACGTAATGACTTGACGACAATACCGTAATTATAACCCTCATGAATTAGACGATTTAAAGGTTTTATAAGTCTGTTAGGCGAGTTTAAGTGTTTTTTACTCTTATGTAAAACATTACCGTAAAATAAGGGATGTGAATTACCAGCCTTGATTAGATGTTTACAGGTTCCATTGTATTTATGAACTAAGTCTTTATATCGATGATAAAATTTAGTAAAGGTTTTAACTAGTTTGTGATAACGAAAATTTTTCAGTTATGAAAAGATTCCGTTCAAGACATTAAAATCGCAAACATTATTACATACTCGAGCAAATCGAACAAGTTTAGATATGTTAATACCATATGATGGCGCTAATGAAACATCGCCATCCAGAAATGGATAATTAACTATGGGAAAAGAAGTTAACATTTTATCAACTTGACAAGTTTGGTTAAATTTGCATTCAGACTGTATATGTTAAGTGATTCTAGTATATGTCAAATAGATGAATACCAGCAATTAATATTTTCGTTATCTAATATCTTATTACAAACATATGCATCATATAATAACGGATCATACAATCATATCTTTTTGTTATGCAGCATGAAGTGAATGTCGAAGGCGGGAAAAAATATGTTTGTAACAGTTTTCCCAACATAGCACCTTTTAGTATTTGGTATGCAGCACTAGTATCAGGTCCCATGATACCGTCGGTTTTAATTTCAGGTCTGTTTCTTGTCTACTTCCTGTTTGAAGACCCCGTTCATTTTTGACACTTATAATTATAGTAGGAAAAATTGGTAATAATTTTCTCAGCAACTACTAATTACAGTCTTTTGATGATTGGTATGCAGCATCAACCATGATCAAGGTCCTATACTGTGGGAGTTAATGACAGGCTCATGGCTCATCTGCTTCAAGAGCTGCTTAAGGAACTCCGGTCATATGTTAGAATGGTCTATCCGTCAACCCATCTGTGAGCACTTCTATGTCGAATGATAACTCGATAATTTGTTGTTGTTTTTTATATGAAATAACTAAATACCGAAGTTACTGTGAATTTTGATTCTGCATGTGCGCATTTCGACAACTCATGTCTCCTCAGTGCAGATAAAACCTATCAAGAACTACTAGAGGAAGATGCATATCGATATTTTTTTGCCTATTGATACTACCAATTACAACCTTTCTTTTTCAACTTACTGTATCCGAGTGGCTAAAATTTCCCAGTAATTTCGCGGACATCTTCTAGTTTAGATACAATAATAAGAAGCTACCGGTTTATCCCTTATAATGCTGGGTTTACACAACCGATCAAATCATACCGACAAATTCGACTTTGTTATATTTTCCCGATCAATTCATTGATCGAGCAACTTCACGACGTCCACTCGACCTGTACCCGATTAAATACTACTAACACTTGATCATTTTTTATCCCCTTACGATTTATTTACGACATATACCTGACTTTCATTGCATTGCAGCCAGACATCGTCAGATTGGGCCAGGTTATGACCCGATTTGTATAGAATTAACTAGACTCAGGCGTGAAAAGATCGTGAGATGGTCGAGTGTGCTCGAATTTTAACTGTTTGGATACATAGGGATCTAATGGTAAATACCGGAAACGGTTAAGCAAAGTGGTACGGCAGCTATATTTGTGGTCCATGTGACCTTAACTTCAAAGAAAGACAATGACTGTAATGGAACTAAATAATCTGACAAAAGAGGCGCAAAGTATGGGTAAAACATACTTCGGAGATCTATTTTTACAGAAAAAAATAATTTTCGAGTTAAATATTAGCAGGTGCTACTTCTCATTAGGCGTAAGAATACAACTATGTTATTTTCCTATCTTTACATGAATTGATGAAAAGGAACAACAGAAATAGACAAAGTTACACTCACACGCCGCAATCCACCAAGAAATGTACAAAAATACCAATACGTAGATAGTGATTAAAACATGAAGCAGAAGACATATCATCATATGATATCAATCATAACAAAATTTATATTACTTTCAGTATATACAGTAGGATGCAGACATAAGCTCTCATAAAGTTAACTTAAAGCAGTCGTAAAAGCTCCTATAGAATCCTGATTGCTCTAACACGTCATGGTCAAAGCTAGAATCCTGACAGTTCTGGTCAGAGCCATAACAGTCCATGACTGCTCCCAGCTGAAATGTTCTAGCTATGACCGCTCTCATAACAGCTCTTGTCACAGCCCTGCCAAATATTCATAACGTGTCCAATACACACGTATTTCATGTATTTCGAGTTTAGTTATATTATCAAAAAAACATTAAGTAAAAATTAGAATTATTAAACAACGGCAGTGATGTACAAAAATCGAAGTCCAAAGACATGGCCAAAACGAGAACACAGAAAACAATGACGTTAGACACAGAAAACAATGACGTTAGACACAGAAAACAATGACGTTAGACAGATACAAAGCACAGAAATAGAAATCACAACATTCAAAACAGAGGCACTCACACTGTGAACTCCACTGAAACTGACAGTGACATCAGGTGCTCCGGAAGGCTAAGCATGTCCTGCTCTGTTAAAAGCACCCGTCACACGGTCAGTGAAGCATATACGTAAAGTTCGTGGACAATCTTCATAAAAATTGCTAAATAACAAGAATATATATGAAACTAATATTTTCATTTACAATGTGTTTTACTGCATACGTGTGCAAAAAACATCGCAATCAAAGCTCGAGTAATTATTTTTCTGTCGAAGTAAAATAGACTTGTGTTATACACCCGGAGAACAAACACGTAAAATGTTGATGTTGTCTGATGTCCTAATCTTTCAGGTTAACATTTTGTAAAGAACTCGCAATCAACAATTTCGGAAATTTCGCAGTTTCCTGTCTTAAAAATATCAGGGGCATTTGATATAATTTGTTATGCGGAAAAATGATCAATTTTGAACCACTTGCAAACTTCATTGACTAATAGTTCGAAATCATGGTCAGTAACGCCCTGGAACTTACACAGTTTTGAGATTTATGAAAGAAAGCTAGTTTTATACATTTGATCCATCTTTTAAACTGGTCCTTGTGTCGAAAAATTGTTTGTACCACTTGAATATTAATGCAAAACACACTTTACCATGCCCTTTCTCAATACTTCGGGAATATGTTGGTATTTAAGGGTGTTTCCCGATGACTAAACGAAATTAGACTCGCGTCATTGCTCCACGTTATAAAAAAAACGTCAGGTTTTCTAGAATTTCTTATTTTGCCTTGAGACATTTTACCCTCTCTTAATTTGTCATTTCAAATCTTTAGGAGTTGAAATTTTGCAATTTTGATGTTGAACAAAATATAAACATTGCAATATCATTTTTATTTCACTATTCACTGAATTTTATAAAATCCTTATAAAATCATAAATTTTAGACAGTACGTTTGACATGTAATATTCTGGTTGCTCCGGGTCACTATTCCGGGGCTTTCTATGAAGACAGATTTGCAATTTTGCATGCAGAATTTGATTTACTATTATATACCCAAATTCATTTTAGCTTAAGGCTTACGAATATGCAAAATGTAAATCTATAAAACGCTGCATTTATTTTCATTAATCCTTGTCCACGAACTTTACGGATAACCCTCGTATGATTTTGAATTGTCTGTTAGGTAGTCGATTGGTTAATGTCATTTTCTAACCCTGAGAGAAAACCTATTCAAGGCCATGAATGAAGTATTCGGATATAAAATTGGATTTTGCCGGTTAGTGATATTTATTGACCTGTGTTTATACAGGAAAATTTTTAAAAAAAAGTTTGATTTATTTCCTTTTTCGAGATATACCCGAAAACTGAATCGCAATACTTTTATGTAAATCTATTATTATAAATCAAAAAAAAAAAAAAAAAAAAAAAAAAAAAAAATCGTGAATTTAACTATAGGAAAAATGTCAATTGATCATTATTAAATTACGTTTACTGAAAAAAAAAACAACTATTGAAAACATCATAAAATAAGAGGATTATATGTTTTTGTTTTTTTTTTTATTAAACATTTCGGGTCCGAGAAAAAGGAAATTCTGACACACCCAATTTCATTTACAGTTTAAATTCTAGGAAAGAAACAGCTGTGCCCAATACAGAATTTGCAAAAGCGGTCATGAACAGAACAGACTTAGGTAGAACAGTCGTGGCCAGAACACACATGATCCACGGACCAGAACAGACCGGATTATTCGACTGTTCTAAGTCTGCTCCAAATTAACCTCAAGTAACTTTGAGCTGTTCTTGCCTGCTCTCAAAGTTAACTTAGACGAGAGGTTATGTCTGCGCCAAATCGTAGCTGTTAACCAGGTTTCTAACCAGTTATAGTGCCCATTCGGTACATCATTTGCCCTGAGCAAATCTCCTGGAAGAATCTTTTATGTATTTTCTGATACATGTTTTACATTTTTTTTTAAATCCACTTTGTCTGATATCATTCACTTGAACCGTTCGAAACATATCTTGTTTCTCACAAGAAACATTTGTTATTTTTGAAATCATGTATTTAGTGATGGTGAATCTGTTTCTGGAGTGTGTGTATTAGGGTCAACGTTGGTTCATTTTGACTCGATTTTAGATTGACTTTAAGCATAGCCTTCGATTTTACTAGTTGATATATTCTTTTATCAAAGATCGTTTTAGCTCACCTACTTAATTTACTTTTCATTCCAATTTCTTCTAAAAACCGCCGAGTAAAGTAGAATCAAACTTGCTACAATTTTCGGTATTAAAAAGTGTTCGTTATTTCCGAATCCAATTCAAGATGGCTGCCAACTACTAATACATTTGGGTCTTATTAAAAAACTGATTCGAACATTACCACAGAAAACCTGGAGCCCATTTAAACAAAACTTGGTTAGGATAGTCTTTTTAAAAAATCTGTTGTCATATCGTCATCTTGTCAAAGATGGCCTAAACATGGTGCCTATTCAAACACTCTCAGAGACATTTGCAATCAAAGGGCCTATTGCCGCAAAAATTGATAACAATAGTCCTTTTATGTTCCCTTAAAAATAATAATCAATTATATCTGCATATAATTAAAGATTGGCCAGTGGGGAACATAGTATAACACTGGACTCTACTGGGATCCCCTACTCTACAACTGCTTTACAAATCGGACGAAAGTTGATAAAAATAATCCTTGCCTAATCCCCTCTTAAAGTAGTAACGGGCAGATTCACTTTTTTAGCCATTGGATACCTCCTTTAAAAACTGGATCCTTCTGAATCAACATATTTTGGTGATGTAAAAGGATATGGGTAGCCGGGTTTTGAAATCAGACTTGATAATAAAAATTTGTTGTTTGGGACTGGTCAAAATTTATCAACACATAGGACTGATGCAAACAGCAGTAGGACATGCATTTTTTTTCAAAGTGTAAGGGTATGGCATCAGGATTTTTTCAGCCAAAATCTGTATGGGACCTAAACATTTTTAGATAAGATCTCTGAATGCAAGGACAATTTTTTTTTAATTCAGTAATTTTGTGTTTAGACACTGTCGGTATGGGATAACCAACTATTAAAACAGCCTATTTTCCTCTGTTGAAACTTTTTAAGCCAAAATCTTAATTGTTCTAATCACATTATATATTTTATTTACTTTTCATGCCATAAAAGACTAAATTTGATAAATACAAACATGTAGTTTCACATATAATTTGCATTCGACTAGTGTATGGATTTAGACACTATCGGTATAGGATAACCAACTATAAAAATTGATAATTCTTGATATACACCATAAAAGAACAAATTGAATAAAAAAAAACCTGCCAAATAATTTCATTTTCTTGCAATATTGGATATATGTAGGGAAACAGGATAGAGAAAGGGGGGTTTGGGTACCCATAAACCGGTTTACCCTACCACTGGCTTTTGTTAGTGCCGGTACCAAGTCCGGCTATCCCGAGTTCCTATCGTTATTTATGTTTGTCTCTTGTTTTCATTTTTGTTTTTCTGGTACAGTTTGCTTGTAAATTTTAGCATGCGATTGAAGTTCCTGGCCATTGTAGGTGTTCTCTGTTATCCTGTTTTTGTAATTAGACATTATCGGTATGAGATAACCAACTATAACTTTTTTGGAGAAAATCTAAATTGTTATACCCACTTTATACATTTTATTTACTTTTCATACCATAAAAGACCAGATTCAATAAAAACTGCCAATATAATTTCTATTATTTTGCATGTATATGGATTAAGACATTATGGGATAACCAACTATGAAAATTGCCTATTCTTCAAAATCATAACATTTTTGCACAAAAACTTTATTGTTTAACCCACTTTATATGTTTTATGCACTTTTCACACCACAAAAGACTAAATTCAAAAATTAATTTCCCACATACTTTCATACTTCATTCCTACAATACAACTTAAAAATGTGTAGTAAATTAATAGACTGATCCTGCTCAAAATCCTACTGTGGTGTGCAAGGGGCTGGTGAAGTCAGCATCTAGTTATTACTTTATTTTATGAAATGACATTTTTTGCCCAAACGTTACATTTTAGCTCAAGTAAGAAAATTATTTTTGCCCAAACGGAACGTTTTTATTTGCTCAATTGTATACTTATTTTTGCCCAAATGTAATGCTGATTTGCAAAAATGTAAAACGCCGAATACAAATGCACATGGAATTAGACATATTATTTGAATAGGATAACCAACTATAACAAGAGGCTCTCAAGAGCCTGTATCGCTCACCTGGTCCTTGATTAACATACTTAGACATTTAATGTTGAAGAGCCAATATACATGTATATAATTAAACTATAGTTCAAATATGCCCAATTAGTTTAAGGGGAGAAGACTGCTGTTAGTGTAACCCATGGGGTCCAATATTAAACTATGTTACCTGTTGGCAGCCATGTTGGATAAATAGGGAACCTGACAAAAAAAGTTTGGTACCGATTGGCTCCGCAGTTTCAGAGAATAAGATTTTTGAACGAGTTTTCCCATAGGGTGCAATGTTAAAACTATGTTATCCGTAGACAGTCATCATGAATATCAAGCTGGCCTGAAAAACATTTTTTTATTGCAAGGGACCACCAAGTCTGGTTTCAATTGGCCCAATATTTTCAGAGAAGATCTCTGAATGTGTTTCCCAATAGGGTACAATTTTTAAAGCATGTTCCCAGCTGGTGGCCATCTTGGATAAAGCATGAACCCCCCCCCCCCCCCAAAAAAAAAATAAAAAAAACTATATTTGTAAGGGAGCACCCAAGGACTATTGTGACCAAGTTTGGTGCCAATTGGCTTAGTAGTTTCAGAGAAGAAGATCTTTGAATGAGTTTTCCCATAGGGTCCAATGTTAAAACTATGTTTCCCGCTGGCGGCCATCTTGAATATAGCGCGGACCTGAAAAACACCTTTTTTGTAAGGGACCACCAAAGGACTACTGTGGCCAAGTTTGGCGCCAATTGGCTCAATAGTTTCAGAGAAGAAGATCTTTGAATGTGTTTTCCAAAAGGGTCCAATGTTAAAAATATGCTTCCCACTGGCGGCCATCTTGGATATGGTGCGGACCTGAAAAACACCTTTTTGTAGGGGACCACCCAAGGACTATTGTGGCCAAGTTTGGTGCCAATTGGCTCAGTAGTTTCAGAGAAGAAGATCTTTGAATGTGTTTTCCCATAGGGTCCAATGTTAAAACTATGTTAACCGCTGACGGCCATCTTGGATATCGCACGGACCTGAAAAACACCTTTTTTGTAAGGGACATTCCAAGGACTATTGTGGCCAAGTTTGGTGCGAATTGGCTCAGTAGTTTCAGAGGAGAAAATCTTTGAATGTGTTTTCCCATGGGGTCCAATGTCTAAACTATATTTCCCGCTGGCAGCCATCTTGGATATCGCGCAGACCTGAAAAACACCTTTTTGTAAGGGACCACCCAAGGACTATTGTGGCCAAGTTTGGTGCCAATTGCCTCAGTAGTTTCAGAGGAGAAGATCTTTGAATGTGTTTTCCCAAAGGGTCCAATGTTAAAACTATGTTCCCCGCTGGCAGCCATCTTGGATATCGCGCGGACCTAAAAAACACCTTTTTTGTAAGGGACCATCTAAGGACTATAGTGGCCAAGTTTGGTTCCAATTGGCCCGGTAGTTTCAGACGAGAAGACCTTTGAATGAAAAGTTTACGCCGGACGGACGGACGGACGGACGACGGACGCAAAGTGATGGCAAAAGCTCACCCTGGCATAAGCCAGGTGAGCTAAAAATTGATTATTATTCCAAATTGCAACGTTTTAAAACATAATCTTAATAGTATTGTTTACTTTATATATTTTATTTACTCTTCACACCAAAAAAGACCAAATCAGATAAAAAGTTACACGTACACGTATAATTTCAGTTTTTTTTTTTCATTACTCAAATTGTGGGACACAAAACCACAAAAAACATCTATTATATAATTCTTTATGTTTTTTCTCACATTATTTATTTTGCTTTTTATACCATAAAAGAGAATTTCCCATATAATTATAACCCGGAATATTTGGACATTTGGACTGTAAATCAAATTACTAGTTTTTCATTTAATTTTCTCTCTGGACATCTCATACAATAAGTTAGACATTTAATTTACATAATTTTAGTGCTAATATGACAAGTAAGTTAATCTAAATATTCTTTCCTTTATTCTTTCGTTTTAAATTAATCTCCCATTTATTTCTATTGTTCAAAATATGTTTGTCGTGTTGGAAGCCGGGTGGAGTTATTTAATATCTTTGGACCCTAATCTGTTTACATAACAACTGTTTTTAATTATTTATATATTATTGTTATTTTGTATTGTTATTCACTTTCGATCCTTGGTCTGGAAGTGTCCAGATACCGCAAAATAAAAGTGTATAATTTTGAATACCTTATTTAATTCATATAGCCGGAATTTACGCGGTTATGTAATGTCAATTCCATTCTCATTATTTTGACATAGCAATTAAATTTTTTTTGGTTTATCCTAACACTGATCAAAAAAATATAATGCTTTTATAAAGGTAAATGGGACACCAACCTTTTTTGTACTAAAACAGAAATGGGCGTCGCTATTTTTTATTTGTGTTACCATGGGACCGCCACTTATTTTATCGAACATTGTTGTTTTGCACCGGTCCCATGCCTTAATAAATTTTGACCAATCCCTTAAATCGAGTAATGGTCTTGCGTAGTCCAGTTAGGATCTTACAGAGGTCGGGAAAAGATCGGAAAATGGTAGTGTAGATCTTGTAAAAAAGGAAAGAATCGTGTTAATCGAGTAATGACCGAGTATCGATCGAGTTGATCTGGAGGAAACTCGGCATAAATCGAGAAGCGATTGAGTTAATGTCGTGTAGAAATCGGCGTTATCAGCTTAAAATTGGAAACTTGATTAGTACCGATCCTTCAAGACATCTTCACGATTACCTCGACCAGGGCCCAATAGATTCCCAACTTGTTCTCGACTAATAATGCGCACGACCTCTTCAAGATATTTTTGACATGTCAGATATTCGGGAATACAACTCGAGTTATGCCGTGTTTTTAGTAGACCGAACACGATCTATGAAGACCGGTGTCCCGATCTATGAATATTCATGAATATTCATTGCTCGAGTTCGGTCGAGCTACTTTGATTGGCAGTGTAAACCTACGATAGGAGTCGGTAATAACACGCTTGCTGGTAGGTTTACACTGCCGATTAAAGCAACTCGACCTACCTCGATTTAAGAATATTCATGAATATTCTTCGATCGGGACACTGATCTTTAATGCTGGTGTTCGGTCTACTAAGCAAATTGGGCGATCTTACTAACTCTGCTAAGGCGAGATTTCCAATGACTCGATTAGTTGGTTAATCTGAATTTCCAACGTTAACTTCGCCAATTTTAATTGATGCAAAATGCCAACAAAAGTTAAATTTATCGGAAAAGTTCCGAAGATATTGAGTGAATTATCTGGTCAACAAATAGTTTAATGATTATGCAATTGTATAACCAATAAAACAAACATCGGAACATTTAACTTTTGTTTTCCTCATAATTTACTCAATATCTACGACATTCTCATTTACCTTCTTATGACAATTTGTTTCTAGGTCGTTGCCTCTGCTGGTAGACACGATGGTATACACAAAACCAGTAGTCTAGTACTTTTACTTTTGAATCTTCAATATCTAAATAAAATTATGTTTTAAACTAAGAAGTGTCTCCAGCATGCAAGGTTCTGTCCTTAATTATTTTGGTTTATAATTTTGATTCTTTTAATTATTATTTCTCGAGCAGATTATGTGCGTCTCTCGATTTCGACAGTAACATTTAATGATTTAAATACATATTATCAAACTTGAAGGAAATTGCCAGTATTATGTTAATCTATGTTTCACTTCAAATCATATTTTTTTCAAAATAACTAGAGTTCTAGTGCTGCTGATGAGGATTTAATTTCTGAAAGGGCCATACAGCTCATTAAAATGATTGCAGTTGGAGTTAACATATGTGTTATGGTCTCATGTTTATTTACTCCATATCATTTCGTAAAATATTTAATAAAGGGGTTTGTCTTTAATTGCAGTGTGGAGTTGGTAAAATAATTCCCCGTGGTAGAGATGTATGCTCTTGATTTTTCTTAGATATGGTGTACTTGTACATGAGATAATATCTCATGTGTACACTTCGTTCAATAAGTATTATCTAAATTTACGATTATGAAAAATTATAAAAATTTACGATTATGAAATTATGAAAATTCTACGGATTAAATCCTTCCATCGTAGTTTTGTCCTTATCTATATTTGATATTACTGATTATTCGGATTTCGTTTGGCTTTAAGCATTTGAAACATTTTTTGAAATTATTATGGATTTCCTTTGTTTGGGTTCTAGTGCTGCTGATGAGGAAGTAATTTCCGAAATGGCCATATATCTCATTAAAATTATTGCAGTTGGAGTTAACACATGTGTTAAGGTCTAATATTCATTACTCCATATCCTTTGGGGTCAAATACTCTCAGTACGCTATCATCAGTGATCTGAATAGAAACATATATCCATATCAATGAAGGGATATGGAGTAAATGAACATGAAACAAAGTCAATACGAAGACATGCACAATATACATGGTAAAACCAAACAATGGAACAACTCTTTTTGTTGTTGTTTTTCATCTGGAGGGTTGTTGTTTTATCAGATATGATTTTTGTATTGGACCATGCAACGGTGCCATTGTCTCTGTTTTTTTTAATTGTATCGTTTAGTAATGATAAGGTAGTTTAAATTCTTCCGTAAATGGTGGTTTACAGTGGGAGATTACCTATGTGAGATCGATGCACGCGACCTCATCTCACACCGGTAAATGACCAACCAGACGTGTTGATTTTTGTGATACAACAATCGTAACCATGACTAAACGTCATAAAACACCTGACGTCATAATGTTAGGAACACTCAAATGGCGACAACGTTGTTCACACGGTATAAGCTTCTAGACATTTCTATCCGTGTTTTACGGAAGAAATAGGAACTTGCATTTGGTCAGAATGAAAGATCGGGATATCTTTCACTCGTGTAAGAAATTCTACGTCTTTTCCTCTCGTTCCGCTACGCTCCACTCGAGAAAAGACGAAATTTCTTACACTTGTGAAAGATATCCCGATCTTTAATCTGACCTTATGCAAGATCCTATTATACTTGTTGCTACCAATGTGATCAAAGGGAGAAACCAGTAAGGAAAATCCGTACAACATACGACAAAATCAGGGAAACACCACCCAACACAAAACATTTTTGGCAAGCCGTCATATTCCCGACTTGGAACGGTTTTTTATAAATAAAAAATGTTAAGATTTTTGTAAATTCCAAACAGTTATACTTTGGCTTTTCTATACAGTCCGCCAAAAGCATCACCTTATTTTTTTCATGTTCACCATTTGTGAAGCTGTATTGAGGTAAAGGGTTTTTGTTCAAAACTCTAGGAATGAGATAATTTTGACATTTGGTTGTTAAACTTTAATCATGTTTCAGATTGTTGTCTTTATGTGAAAAGTTATGAAATTAGGCACAACCAAATTTTATGGCAAAATGTTATAGCTTTGACCAGAAAAATAAGTTTCAATTCAATGCACGAATTCTTATTTAAGATTGTCTTGGTTAGTGTTGAAACCAAAGTTGCTTCATGAACAGTAAAAATTTTTTGTGCTGTACACGTGTTTCAAATAGTAACCTCATCAGCAGCATAGAATCAAATAATATGGAAAGAAATAATGAAAAAAAAAATAGTCAGAAAAGAAGTACTCAATACCAAAAATACCTAAATAAGAAGGAAATCCAGTACTAAGGACATCTCCGAGTGCCATACACGGAATGAAGCCGTAGTATTTTAAGGAGTTAGAATTTTGTGATTAAAACAGTAAATTTCTATAAAACGCAGGGCAAATTTTCGTGTCAGACAAGTCCGACTATTGGACTGGTGAATACCCTCGGGGACCTCTAGTCCACCAGCAAAAGCATCGGTCCGATGGTTTAAAAATACAAAAAAAAACACAAAAAATAAGACATTAGTTAACATTTTTTATTTGTGTTTTAGTGACAGTTGTAGATATTCCATGGGATGTTTGAATACAAGGGAGATAATGCAATTTTACGACATTTAAAGTGATTGATTTCCACTAATGTGACGAAATGTGAAAACAAAATAATTTCTTTGCTGAAGTTTGCCATTAAATTATTGTTTTGAAAACTTTCGAGGAAGATTTTTGATGATCTATAAAAATTTGAAATCCTTGATTTTGTTATTATTTCAGAACAACGGCCCAATGCCTGTCTGATTTCAAATTGATAAGGCTTTATTGGATTCAGAGACTGTAGGATTGTTAAAATAATGATTTCCTGTGTACCAAGTTTCTTCTTTTGACAATTGTTTTGGCTGGATTTAGGTAAAATTTGGTAATTTTTTCAAAGATTTCAATTCTCAGAAAAATCGTTTTCCATTATTGCGAGGCATTTCTATCCCCATATGTAAGTTTTTGCTAAAAATTGTCAGTTTAGTCGGTTTTGAACATCTTTAGGGAACGTGGAACTTTTTAGGATGGTTTTTCCAAATTTTAGGAAAAAACACTCGGTCTTCCTTTGACTTAATTTGGAAGCGTTCCAAAGCCGTTAAAAGAACCCATTAAAGCTTAAAATTAACAATTATGTAATCTTGTACAATATTTACTCCATAAAAATGATCTGGTATCAAATTTGAACTCACAATTTTCCATATTGTAGTTAGTGTTGAAACTGGTAATTTTATAATGAAGGATTCGTTTTTTTCTTTCGCTGCGAAAATCGGATTTTTAATTATGTATTCAAAAGCTTGAAAGTACGATTACATGCTTTAAATTTAGACTTATCTTCATGCAAAATTTCATACTTACAGCTTTCAACATGTCTGTTTGGTGAAACTTTAAAAGTAATATGATGCTTAACTTTTGGTGGACTGTATATTTAGATCCTTTTGTTTATTTGTTCTTTGTCAGCTTTTAATGTACTTCTAAATGTTTTGTTTTTTTTTCTACATTGATGAGACATAAGCTGTCGAAATGCGCATATGCATTAAATAAATTAACAGATACTTCGGTATTTCTCGAACTCTAATGTTTTTGATTGTGTTGACAAAATGTGTCGTGTAGTCTTGTTTTGAACAAAGAGTAAGACAATGTAATCGAGCATGTAGCCTATGCTGTGTAAAGATATACCACATAAAGAAATTACAGGTCTTTCTGGTAAAACTGTTTTAGCTCTCAATGTTGATTTAATTCAATTTCAATATTGAGAGGTAATTTCTAAATTTAAGGCAGCAGAAAGAAATTGCCTTGTGCAGGTTTATTCAGATTAATTTTCAAAAATTTGATATTAATGTCGTCTATCATTTTTTTTCACTTTATGGAAACAGTCATGACTTTACCGATTTTATCTCTTGCCATTCGTGATGCTAAATTCTAAATAATGATCTGATAATTAACGTCATCAGGCGTCATATGTTTAAAATAATATCTTACAATAATACGTTATCTCCAAATGTACCGATAGTATTCACTAAAATAGCATATCTACAACGTGTACACGCTATAAAAAGAACAAACCAAACGTAGATAACCCTGAGCATCGCCCAAGTTGGCACTCCATGGCGGGTGGGGAGCAAGGGAGTGACCTTGATATAATTTTTGTCAAGAATACCGCTTAAGTGCACGCTAGGGGCCTTCTTGATCTCGCTTGAG
Organism: Modiolus philippinarum; assembly: GCA_002080025.1. NCBI lineage: Eukaryota > Metazoa > Mollusca > Bivalvia > Mytilida > Modiolidae > Modiolus > Modiolus philippinarum. The sequence goes on along the minus strand of MJUU01026878.1, from coordinate 46,473 downwards.
GGGGTAAATATTGTTCACCTCTAGTTGAAGACCCTCAGGCGACATCAAGATGAAGACAGGAATAAAAGCCCCGTCCTTGATAAACTGGAGTTTTCTATGTATCGTGTGCGTTTTTGTCACATGTACATTCACTCCATATCCTTTCATTTTTCCTATAGTGCATGTATCGGTAGATACATGAATAATTAAATAACAGATAATTACACGTAACGCCTGACATGACCAAAAAATAACAACCACAGGCCACAATCCACAAGGAAACTGTAAAAGAAAAACACAAATAAAAAGCAAACGTATAGGAACGATTGGAATTCGGGAAAATTGGACTTGGTACGGGTACTTGCAGCAAAAGCCAGTGGTTCTATGATGTTAAATCGGTTTATGGGTACTGGAACCTTTCTGTAATGATCAAGGGACAAATTGACACCTTCTTTGATCGCCAAGAGAGAGTAAAAAAAAATACAAAGAATAATTTTCGAATGTATGTGGCAATTAAAAGTTTGTTTTAATGCTTACACAACAACTCGTCTGGTGTCTATAGGGCTATATGTATATTATATATTCTGGAAAATGGACTGATCAAATAATAACATTTTTTTCATATTGGTGAAATATCCAGGCAATTCTTCAATTTGATTGGTTAGGTTGAAAGAGGACATGAGACCGTATCCTAGTCGTAGCGAAATCACAAATCATAAACGCCTTTCCAAGAAAAATTGAAGCATTTCTGTCTTGTCATTAGACAAGGGATTTTTTGTCCATCACCGACAAAAAAATACGAAATATTGTAAAAATAGCAGCTCGGCAAACAATCCACACTGAGTTCACAATGAGTTTACACTACTAATGCCTCAGTTCTGAATGCTGCGAGTTTCTGTTTTCCTTGTTTTGTGGATATGTGATCTCTTCGTTCTTCTCTATTCTCGTTTTTTGGCATGATGTCACTTGACTTTGAGCTTTGTATTAAGCACCTCCCTTTTTCTTTCTGCATTATAATATGTTTGCTTTTCCCGAAGTAGAAAAAAACCCTAACCAACAATGTATTTTGGTAATATATACACTGTATGAAGTTCCCACAAATGATCAATTTGAGCATCATCTAACTAAGGACGTACACATTTCCTTGGTATAACTCATATATATAAGACAGTATAATAGCACTATTAATGTACATCCGTCTCATTAACACAAAAATCTATCTGTCTCCTTAATGGTTGATACCAAATGCGTCGTGGGCATTTTTAGTGTCTGGTGATTTCCATGCACCTACAGTCATACTGTCATATCACAACAAAATACAAATATACCCAAATTGCATAATGAAAAGTAAATTTTGTAATGCTTTATGAAAGGATATGGAGTAAATGAACATGAGAACATAAGACATATGTTAACTCCAACTGCAATAATTTTAATGAGCTGTATGGCCACGTGTGCTGTTCACGTGTTTCGAGGAGTACTAGTATAAACCTCTCATGAGCAGCATTAAAATCAAATATGAATATATTATTTTCAAGAAAAAATCCGAATCCAGGAAAAAGTGAAGGCCGATAGTAAAAATGGGACATTTCGATCATATCATTCGCAAGTTTGAGACATTCCATCCAACTAAACTGATTATGAGGATTTAATTTTTAAAATTATCAAATTCGAATAAAACATATTTTTTTAAACAATGGCAGTAGAATACCAAAGGAACAAAGGAATGAAATCTACAAAAATCAAACTCTAAAGACATGGCCAAAACGAGAACACCGAAAACAAGGACGTTAGACACAGATAACAATGACGTTAGACAGATACAAAGCACAAAAATAGAAATCACAACATTCAAAACGAAGGCATTCACAGTGTGAACTCCAGTGAAACTGAGATTGACATCAGGTGCGCCGCAAGGGTAAGCATGTCCTGCTCTGTTAACAGCAGCCGACACACTGTGAGTCAATTCAGGAAAATGTCAAAGTCGGTAGTCAAATCCGGGAAAACGTGAATCTAGCTGAAAATATGAAAAAGAAAGGAAATGGGGTAAATGTCAAGGAGACAACATCCCACATCCAGGTTAAAACGACCCAAAACAAAACATCTAGGGGTTAGGATATGGTCTTCAACACAGTCAGGAACCTCACACCATATAGTAAGCCCTAAATGACCCCGAAAAGGTAAAAAATTAATACATGTAATAAATCAATGGAAACAAACCACATCCAATAACCCAAATATCAAGAAACTAATCTTTTATAACAAGACAAGGACAAGCCAATGACCAACATATTCCTAACTTGGGACAGGCGCAAAAATTGCCTTGGGGTAAAAATCGTTTTCTTGGATCCAAACCCTCTCCTTATGTGTGGTGAATGGCAAAAAATAAATACACAAAAAGACTCACAGTAAAAATCAAACTAGAAAAAAGTCCAACTTATCAAGACGAGTACCCTTACAATGAAGTACATAAAACATGAAGACAATACACACAGGTACTGTACGGACAAATGCTCGCAGTTACTGACAGCTAAGGACACAATTTCCGTTGACTATGATATCAAGCCTTCTTACATATGAAATTTCAATTGAAAAACTTCTAAATAGATTTGGTATAACAACATCATCAATTATGAAAAAAACATGATATTGTGTTATGCCAAATACTGCCTATATGAAAAATTTAAATTTAGTTATGGTGTAAAGCATTTAGGAGATGATCAATATTTTTGCCAACAAAAACCAGAAGTAAAGATTTAACCACAATGCTGAGTTTATAACCTTTATGAATAAGTTTGTTCAACGAATTAATAAGTTTGGAAGGACAATTTTTGAATTTATGCGCTTTGTAAATGATATTGCCATAGAAGTTTGGATGTGAAATGCCCTGATGTATAAGAGCCCTGCATGTAGAAACAAATTTTCTTAATAAGTCAATGTATCTATAATAAAATTTAGAGAATGTTTTCATCAATTTATGATATCTAAACCCTTGATGCAGAAGTTTTTCAGTGGACAAAGATTTCGGTCGTTGAAGTCAGAAACATTACTACATACTCGTGCATATCGAACAAGTTGTGAAATGTAGACCCCGTAAGAAGGGGCTAACTGAACATCGCCGTCTAGATGGGGGAAATTGACTAAAGGGAATGAGAAGTCATCCCTTTTATCATAAACCTTAGTGTTTAACTTTCCTTGATTGATTGATATATCAAGATCAAGAAAAGGAGTATAATCACTGCTGCTATTGGATTTATTTAAAGTAAATTCTGCCGGATAAATTTCATCTGTAAATTTAGAAAATTCAGGATTATTTAAAGCCAAGATATCGTCCAAATATCTATATGTATTGTTAAATTTATCTACTAAATGCTGTTTAGAAGAGTCTTTTTGAATTTTTGCCATGAATTGTGACTCGTAGCAATAAAGAAATAAATCTGCTATGAGAGGTGCACAGTTGGTACCCATAGGAATACCTATTTTTTGCTGATAGACGGTATCACCGAAACGAAAAAAAATATTATCAAGAAGAAAATTTAATGCTTTTATCATATCCTGACAAGTCCAGTTGGTATATTTGTCATGTTTGTCGTTTTTGAAAAACGATTTAAATGTATTGCAACAAATGTACGTACATCCTGATTTTTTCACTTTCATTTGGGATACTGATACGTCATATATTTCAATGATGTTATGGTGACGGCCATAGAATTTCTTGAGGGATGAAATTAACATAGGTTGACTAATCCCTGACTAAGCAGCTTTTGGGACAGTGTTTTTGCTCTATTCAAAAAGTCACTGTACAAACTACACGTCCGACAGAAACGAATAATCTATGAAATGTACACTCCATAGGCTGGAGAGGTAGGTATATTGCTGCTAAGAAAGGGAAAGGTCACAATTGGGAAATTCCACTTGTCATACCGTATAGCGGGTTATTTTTACGGGGTGCTAATTTTGGCGTATTTTAGCGGTCTAGCTTAAATAGCCAAAATAAATTCCGCAAAATTTTATTCTACAGTTGACATATTTAGACAGAAATATAATATTTATAACATTTAAAAAAAAAATTATATAACCTTTGGAAATTAATTAATATTTATCGTAACAGGTTGGATATCTCTATGTATTGTGCATGTCTAAAGTTTGTACATTGTATTAAGGCCAAGCTGTGTAGGCGACACATATATAAAATTACTGAAAATATAAATTAATTGTAACATACTAAATAATTGATTAATGGCAATAAAAATTATTGGAATAAAAGTATAATTATCATTAGTTTATTTTTAATATTTCATGTTGATCAACACTTATTATATACCGAAACTAATTTCTTTTAAGTAACAAAGGAAATATTTTATTATGTAATTTAAGTAATCGCGAAAATAAAAACCGCCAAAATTTTTCGCATACATTTCCTCTTTAAAACCGCCAAATTTTACACCCATCAAAATAACCCGCTATACGGTATATCTTAGATTGCAAACGTCCATCTTCGTCAATATACAATAAAAGATCTAGGTACGAAGCAGAAGTAGGTGTTTCAGTTGTTTCTTTAATTTCAAGCTCATTGTGATAGATCTGATGTAGATACTCCTTTAATTTAGTATCATTAAGAGAAAGAACCGTCTATGTAGCGGAAGCTGAAATCAAAGGACTGGGCTATGTGTTTTTTTTTTCTTTGAATAAGGCCTTGTAAAAACTTGGCCTCGTACGAGTAAGGGAAAAGGTCAGCTAAAAGTGGCGCACAGTTAGTTCCCATAGGAATCCCTATTATCTGTTGTCTGTTGGAAAACACGACCTCCGAATTGGACAAAATATTGTCGATCAAAAAATCTAACATTTTGATTACGTCAGTCTCAGTGTACTTCTTGCTTGAATCAGTGTGGTTCTTAATAACATATGTCTTGCCTTTCCCTATAACTAAATAGGTGTATCTGCGTTCTCCATTTTTAGTGCAGAAACATTGATGTATTAAATCTGCAATTACTCTTTTCAGTTTATTGTGTGGCAGGGTTGTAAAAAGAGTAGGAAAGTCAAAAGTTTGAATGCTATGGCGATGGGTAAGACAGGTTTAGGATAGCTGTTCAAGGAGATCTTTGGAATTTTTAAGAATCCACATTTGATTCACGCCGCTTGTGGAGTAAGCTTTATTACAGTAATTTTTCAGGCCATCTCTGACTGTGGTCAACAAAGTAGTGAGGAGCTGTTAAAGAGGTTTAGTGGTGCATCTGGAAGACCCGGCAATTAATCTCTGTTTGTATGGATTTAGGTGAACAATGAGTTAAACTCATAAACAATGAGTTCCAAACAATTGATAGACATTTTATAATTAATTGTTGCTTCAATCAGGTAGCCATTACGTAATTAGTTACACAACAGTAGATTCTTGGAAACTGTGGCACCGTAAAATTATTTCCGCCATATATATGTTTTCTCTGTACACTACCCGTAATAGGTTTTCTCTAACGGTTCAGTTTTTGTATTGTGTCGCCTTTGGAAACTGTTGGTTATGTTATATTAATGAGTTATTATACACTATATATTAAAAATAGTACTATTGCTATTTCTTAGCCGCAACATTATGCAGGCATATTGGAATGCTGGGTATCTGTCTGTCCATCTACCTTGTAAGCGCTCTAGCATGTTTATGTGTCATTGGATTTAGACAAAATTCAAACAGTAACTTAAATTTATCGTTATATCACAATTTGGATATATGAATAATTAATTGTTAATTAGATTTTAGGGCTTTAATGTCGCATCATCATATTTGAAGATAATAAATCTATAGGATAAGAGCTCCCTTGGAAGATACTTTTGTTGTAGAAAGGATGCTGCAAATTTTCTGGAGATCGATGTTTGACTAAAAAATTGGTCACTTTGATTTAGAGATATATTTACCTTTAAGGACGTAACAATCCCTCAAAGAAAGCTCTATCGACATCAGAATTAAGCAAACTGTGGTAGTTTGAGGTGTTTTGATTATCAAAGAAATGAAGTAGGGAAAAATAGTCAAGTGAACATGACTTTTGATTTCTTCGTGATTTTTCTGCCTTTGTCTAGGTATTAAAACACGCTTTCAATGTTTAAATGTTGGTTGTAGCAGTGATCTTTGAAACTTTAATATCTTTGCATATGTTTTACAAACTAAACTTCAATTCAATGTAATTGTATTTTCACAGACTTCCCGCGTCTCCTGTCTTGAAAATTTAACCAGTTACAATCGTGATCTTGAGTTTTGACAAAATAAGATGAATGATTTTACGTTCTTAAAATGTCTCTGCTGAATGCAGCAGCACCAAGAAGATCACAATGACTTAAACCATAAAGTTTCTTGTTTCATTAAGGCCATTGAAAGGTAAAAAAGTAATCCATAAAAAACTGACGAAAATCTCAATTTGGATATAGTAGCTGAATTAGGATTATCCCCAACCTGTTGAAGAACAGTCCTGGTCAGATATTTTTGTAAGAGTAATGTCCGTTTTAGCTTTGAAAATTGACAAAAAATCCTTTCAACTGTTCAAGCGCTCTTGGAAATTTATTTCTCATTGGATTTGCTTAAGGATGCTTTACGGGAGTAAAGATAAGTCCTGTTTTATTATTACTGCATGAGTTATACCCTTTTTTAACTTTGAAAATTGCCACTTATTTGTGGGGTTTCAAATTTCCGAAGCTGCGGATATATATGGCAACGCATATCCCCTGTTATTGAGCATATATTAAGGGTATAGATATCAAGTTTCTCAGTATTTTGACATATGGCATTATATTTTAATACCATCAAAGTGAAATAAAAGCATATCCTTTAGATAAAATAACAATATTCACAAAAATTCTGTTGGTCGATGAAAACCATGAAATTCGTATTTTAACCTATCAAACTGTATGATCTAACATTATACCAAAAATAACCATTAAATCAGATAAAGCCACTAATTTTGTATCTTACATCCATTTTGATGTCACGAATTATACGGAATATTCAATCTGATAATATCAGACATTTTTCAATAAGTTGGCCAATTAAAAACGAACATATATATTCATTCAAAAAAGCCATTCGGTCTTGCTGATTTGTCTGAAAACAGCCTCCAAAAGTAAGTATTCCTTATTGTTTTCCATAATAATAAACCAAAAATTGACGGGCCAATAAAATAAACAGTCTTAATGTAGAGGAAATTCAACAAGAGACAGTTTGAATGGCTACATTTGGGCTCAGTTATTAGTTAAAGAAGTTCATCTCACTCTCTCAAAATCGTAATAGTACACCGTCCAATAAATTTAGGCTCTATAGTATTTTTGACTACATGGGCAAACTAACACCGAAGCAAAAAGGGAAATTAAAATGATAAAATGACAAAGACAAAACAAATCAACAAGAATTAACAAGAACGCCATAACTAAAGCACTAGCAGTGTGAACCTCTACAAAAACTTGAGGTATCATTAGGTGCTCCGGAAAATTAGTATGATCTGCTCCTCGCATTGCATCCGTGACAAAGCCAGCTAGAATACGTTTTTAAAAAAAAATGTTTGATTGCTGATTTGTTTATGGTATTTTCTTATTCTTAGAAAAAAAAAACAATTAAAATCCATGGAATGTTTTACGTCTCTACCATGTTTAAAGAATGAAAAATTCGATAAATCAATTGAGTATTCGGACAATAACCGAGACAAATCGGTACCACTAGCAACATCAACTAAGGCAAAAAAAATGACAGCGTGATATACAATACAACACAAAAACTAAAGAACTGAAAGTGTAAACTACCACTGAAAACCGGGAGAATAATCACGTGTTTCGGAGGGTAAGCATGATCTGGTTCACTCGTTTCAACCGTCGCACTGGCAGTAAAATGTCCAGTTTTGTCACAGCCTTTGTAAGTGATAAACACTGGATCTTCCCAAAGATATATTTTTTTCATCTGTAAAGTAGAAACATTGTAACGGTCTTTCAACCCATAGTGACGATCGTAAAACCTCTGTAGTAACAAATGGAAGAAAGATTGGCATAACCCTTTCGATGTAAAGTATTTGAGACAGTAATTACGCTCTGTTGAAAACATCACTGTAAAAAATACTTCTTTAAAGGATGTCACTAATGATCTGAGGGGAATTCCTCTATCCAACACAAAGAGCGTCCCGTAACCTTGAAAAATCCAATTTAGGTGCAGCGTAAAACAAGAAGAGTACATTAGGTGTTGTCTATTAATTCATAGTTCTCTTCTGCTTGTTATTTAAGTATAAGCTTTTGTTATCCTTCTATTTTCTTGGCTCATAAAACACTCTTTGTTTGCAGCTAGATCTGGTTGAAATCGCTGTTGCATTGCATTTCCAAATGCTCTATAAATGGAAATGAGTATGCGTGGTTAAAATGTATAGCTTAGCTTTCGCTGGTGTATTCAATAATTAAATATTAAAAAGAAAGGAAATGGGTGAAATGTCAAGGACACAACATCAATGAAAATGTGTTACGGTCTTTCATTTCTTTGAAGTGTGATGTTATGCAGGGCATGCAATTCACAAATGAAGTCGAAATGAAGTCGAAACTAATTTGGTTACAGTTTTCCCCTCAAATGTAGCAAGTATTTCTTTGATTATTTCTTCTCGCTGCTTCTTAAATGAATGAGGGTAATAAAAAAATTGCCGAAATCACAGAATTATAAGGAGCCAAAGTCTATAGGATAAAAACACAAAGTACTAGTATATGAAACACAACCGGAAAAACAAACGCAAAGGTCCTGACTTGTACACAAGCATTGTAAAAGAATTTATCTTAATGTAATAACCAATTTCATTGACGGTTTGTTGCTGAACAAAATAAAAAAAAGGCAAACATTTTATATAAATAAAAAAAATCTACGGAATTAGATATGTTGTAGTTGTCCACCAGCTTAAGACTCTAGTGCTTTTGTCGGGCAAAGGATGACAGTGATTGTAAGAGCACTTTGCCAGTTTAATTGATGTTTGTTGACAATCCCGCACCCATGACCAAGAAAGACATGGATGTAGCGTTGCTCGACAATTAGCAAAGAATTCCGCTTCAACCGGTGCTTGGGGCCGTCTTGAACTTACTTTGAGGTATGAGCAAAGCTCATTGTTGAAGGCCTCATGGTGACTTCAAGATGAAGAACAACAATAAAAGCGTTGTTCCTTTGCTTGTTTTTACCATGTATTTGTAGAGACTTTGTCTCATGTGCATTTACTCCATATCCTTTTATTCACCATGCAACTCTTTAGCACGTCAGTTTCGCAAAGTACTAATTTTCATTATATTCGCGAAGTATTGGAAGCACAAAACTAAATACAAGTAAAAATTAAATTGCCTTATCTTTGTATATATGTATTTTCTATGCAACATTTACCACTCGCAAAAATTGATGACGGTAAAAAAATAATACTCCTCTTTGAAAAAACGATTCACAAGATTATACAACTGAAAGTTCAAACTACGATTAATGTCTAAAAATCGGGTTATCAATGAGTATGTGTTTTGGCACAACGTGGAGTTTTAAGGGGCCTCATTTATCACTTATTAGGTTCAATACCCTTAAAATGGAATAGAGGGTTGATACCCTTAAATGCATTTTTATCGAAAGGCCATATTGTAATAAATATCTTCCTAGAGGTAATTAGTTATAATCTTCTGGTGATACCAAAACTGTAGTAAATGTTCCGTTTCAGATCTTATGTCTCTTTAGTGCAATCAGAGACATATAATTACAGAGATTACCAACTCTACTATCACCCATATTAATCATAACAAACATGGTACGACCACACCAGATATTCTCAAACTACTTCTAATTTAGTCGACATATTTCTAAACCGAAACGTGAATTGTTTTCGTTAATCATTTTATAGTTGTGTTTAGAAAAAAATTGTATTAGAAATATTGATAAATAAAAAAGATATTGGCAAATAAAGTGGAGACTTCGTGTGGAAACCTGACAACGAGGATCGCGATGTGCCTTGTTTACTTTTGAAACTCCTCTTTTATTTCCGTAATTACAACTTCCTAGTTATAAAAACTGGAAAGTATTTTACCATTGTGGTTGTGTTTAGATAGTTGTTTATGATAATTTCATACATTATCGAGATATTAGCGATTTATGTTTGTGAAGTGGAAGTTTTATCGAAGTCTCGATGGTGGCGAGATTTCACGGGAACTCGTCAAGTTGTCAATCTCTGTAATTATATGTCTCTGGTGCAATTGTCAAAACATTTATAAGACAAGAAATCAAAGGAAATGGTTCAATATAGCAAAACTTTACCCCGGGTCTTTTTTTTTAATTTTAGAAGAAGCCTAGGCTTGCATTGTCTTAATGAGTATATTTATAAACGCATGTGACTTCTTGCACATATTAATTTTTCTTGAAATTCTAATTTTATTTTTGTAGAAAGTTCACAAGAGATATGCGTTTTGAAGTATTGCTGGTAGTTATATTTGTCCTTGCAGCAAAGGGTGCTGCTCCACCGGGAATGGGACCAATCGGAACTTTTCCTGAGAAACGAGATATGACACGACCGACTGTTCTTTGGCGAGAAGGACGAGATATGACACGACCGACTGTTCTTTGGCGAGAAGGACGAGATATGACACGACCAACTGTTCTTTGGCGAGAAGGGCGAGATAAAGTACCGCCAATGGTTATTTTTCGAGATAGACGAGATATAAAGCCACCAATGGTTATTTTTCGAGATAGACGAGATGTTTTGCAGAGGGATATGGAGAACCCAGATTGTAGGATGGCTGATTATTGTGGACCTGTTGATTGTTCTGATGGTGAAATACAGATTAGACCCTGGGATTGCTGTCCATTTTGTGCTATGAATAAACGATCAGCAGAAATACACGTGCGGAATAATTTCCTTAAACGACAATACAAAGCAAAGAAAAACATATAATACAAATATCTCTGTATCCTGGCTATTGAAAGTATATCTAAATGATGAAAGAAAAATGCTCTTTTATTGTTTAATATGTTTTTGTTTTGCTTGCTTTTAATGCTAATTTTAATAAATCCTTAGCATTTCTTTGTAATTAAAGTTAATTAATTTTTGATTCAGATATGCGCTACATTTAGGCCATTTCTAAACAATAAACCCATGCCCTGACTTGCCAAATGGTTAAGGTAGTCAATTTACCTGTAACATTTGCATTGGGAGTTCCCATCCCGCTTTGTAAACCACAAAAAGGTGCAACCGTACACGAGAATGTAAGTCAGTTACTGTACAAGGGCGGTGTTCCCTCTTTTCATTCCGGTTTCTTCCACCGCTAAAACTGACCGCCATGATATAGCTGACATACATCTGAAAGTGGCGTTAGACCCCACGCAAACATTGACCAATATGATATGATATCGATGTATTATAGGAACGTTAATCTACTTTTATTAGTTTTCTGATACTTATATACATTTAACGTAATGAGATAATACAGATGGAAGATTTATAAGACATTTTAATTTGCTTCTGAAAAAAATAAGGGAATAAGGAGTAAATGAACATGGGATAAAGTCCCGATTAATATATGATGAGATAAAGCAAAATGAACAATGTTGTTCTTCATCTTGAAGTCACCATGAGGCATTCAACTAAGAGCAAACACTACTATCCCATAGTAAGTTCAAGACGGTCCTTAACACCGGATTGAGCGGAATTCACTCGCTGAATGTTGAACAACGCTACATCCATGTATCCAACTTGCTATGAATGCAGGATCGTCAACTAGCAAAACATATCGGGCAAAGTACTCTTACAATCGCTGTCATCCTTTGCCCGATAAATATTTATGTTCTCGGTTTTTGTTTTAGCAAAGTCTGGTGGAGTTAATGTAAAAATGTTGTTTTGAGTTGTTGATCCTTAAATTTTTTTAAAGAAATTTTGTCGTCAGTACTTGTTCTTTTTCTCATTTCTTTTTGTTTTATCTGGTTTCCTGCAGATTCTCAAAACGTGGGAAAATATAGTTTCCATAACGAGAAATAGTTGATTATGGAATTTCTCACATCGAGTTAAATAAATTTTGCAAATGTTTGAAAGCGAGGATTGCCGAGCTCTTAAACATTTCAAAATTTATTTAATGAGATGTGAGAACTTTCATAATTAACGTGTTTGAGTTTTGGAAACCGTTTCTCTAATGACCGGATGAAAAACATCGAGGATTGTGTTATTTGGCGGGAAATTTCACGAAACTTGTTCTCTTCTCTAGAGAGGAGAACAAATTTTTCCACACCGTTCAGGAAATGTGAAAACTTGATAGAAATTAGTGAAACAAATGTTAAAAACTATAGAAGAATCATTGTTTTAGCTCATAAGCAAACAATGGAAGGATATGAGGTAAATATAGATTACAGCACAAGATCCCGTTCATTACCATATTTTATCCACTAGAGATAGTTAAATTTTAAAATTTTAATTGCGAGGCTTGCCGAGCATTTTAAAATTTTTAAATTCAACTATCGAGAGTGGATAAAATATAGTAATAATCGGGATAAAGTGGTGTAATCTTTTTCTCTAATGATCAATGATAAACACCGAGAATTGTATTCCGAATGGATTTGGCGGGAAATAGCACGGGGATTTATTCAACATACGTTGAATAAAGAAAATTTATCTAACGGGTTCAAACCGGTTTAAACTTGACATATCATTAGAGAAATGCATATACATGATAGAACCAAGCACAACAACAACACTTTTACTGATGTTCTTAATTTTGAAGTCAGGTTTTATTATTATTTTCATTTATACAATGTTAAGGGAGTACGAGTGTCAGAAATTTTCTTATAAGAACTAAAATGCTGACCTTTTATTTAGAAGAAATTAATTTGCTAAAAGAAAAATATGAGCAAACAAATTTGAAAAATCCATGCAAGAATTTTTGAGATATAAGACGTTAAAATTTTGGTGGGGAACAGTTCTCTCGAGAGTTTTCCTTCAATTTCTATTAGCTGTTTATATGCCTTTCAATATATGAAAATATAATTGAAAGTTCATTAAATTTTATACATTGTTTATTTTATGCATTTTGAATTGACCCATGACCAAAAAAAATATGATACATGTGCAAAAAAAAAATTTAACCCTGTTTAAATGGATAAAACCCGAGGATATCTTCTGCAATCTGTCGCTCATTCTCCCTTAATAATATAAATAATTTTACAGACTCAATTTCACTCTATGACTAGGAACAACGAGCCAGTACGTTAATACTCCTTTCAAAGTAAATGTTTTCCTAGCCAAAGTGATTTCATAAAATATTAAATTGCTTGATAAAAGATTATATTTTGCTTGCTTGGTAGGTGATTTTGTATTTTCTAGGTTACCAAAACTAAAGAAAGTTTCTCTGTCAACGTTTCTGAGTAAAAGATAATGCTATGAATCAATTGTTATTTAAATTATCTGAGCATCAATTCCCTATTGTCTTCATTTTTGTGTAATTTCAATCATTGAATCACGGTCAACATGAGCAAATTTCATTGGTTCCAGGCTGTGGTGTACCACCCTTCCAAAACCGAATGACCATGGTTGTGCAAGATGAATAAATACATTGACCAACTTACGGATGGGATGTTAACTAAGATCCACGTGTTAGAAAAAAAAATGTCAAGCTTCCTGCACGTTAAGAAACTCTTGAAGCAGGCTGTTTTTAAAGTGGTTTGTAGTTGATCGGCTACAAAGCTAAATTCCCCGGCCCTTCCGATTTTACCCTTCTTTTCCAGTGGCAGTCAGAACTTCCAATCTAATTACCAGTTTTGTACCCTCAAATAATTATTTATTGAAAAACCTATTCTTATCTTGATATAGCTAAATATTTCTGAGTTGTTAAACAGTATTCAATTAATCAATCAATCAAATTTCATTGGTAAACGTCATGAACAACAAAGAAGTGGTTTCTCGATGAATTCTCCTTGACCATTTTTACACTCCCATGTAAAATAGTGCATATAAGTAGTAGAGCGTGTCACCTTAGATCCCATTCAGCCCATGTTAAATCGCTAAATTTAATAAAATATGCAAATGAGCTTATTAACCACGCCCATTTTCCATATATAGCCATCCAAAAAAAACCCCTACTTCCAAGCGTCACGAACGTAGAGCACCACGAACGTAGCGAAATGGTGTGAGAGTGGTGTGATGGTTGGGGTGGGGCAACCGGGTTCAGTATTCTAACCAAAACTCTTAATATTGTTTTATTGTTTTGATGCCTTCGTTCGTGTTGCTTGAATAACCATTGCGAATATAGAAGTTTTATTCTTTGTATATGTACTTTATCCCAACTTTATCACTCTGATATTTTCTTGTCCAATACTTCAATCTTTTCTATGTATTTTCTGTACTTGTGTTTAACATATAACCTTAACCCAACCGTTGCGTTGGTATCGATTATTTTTTGTGATACCCGTTTTCCCTTTTGTTTCCTACCCCGATCATAGTTATTTCCCTTTGTTTTGTGTAATCTGGAGTCCATGTTTTATCTTGTTATATTCTAACGTTACCCCAGTTTTAACACCTATTTATTGTTTTATTTTGTTCTGTTTCATTGTTGATTTGTGGTGCATTTCCTTTTATTGTTTCCTGCTTCTATATACTTTTCATTCAATTAGGCAATAAATAATACACTAATTTACATATATACATATTTTATTTTCCCCGTCATGAAGCATTCATGGGTTAGGGAATAGGGTTGAGAGGTTCCAAAAAAACTTTTAAAAAGTATAAAAAAAACTAAAATAAAAAAAAATTCTATAGTTATGTCTTTTCTTTCCTCCTCTCTCTTTAAGGCCCAATCCTCCTCTCAAATTCCCGAGATGAGCACGTGACTAGTACGAGCAGTGAAATGAGCACGCGAGCAGTACGAGCAACGAAACGAACACGCGAGCATTGAAAACGAGCAGTGTGAGCAGCGGAATGAGCACGTGAGCATGTCTTTAAACGGTTAATTTATATTTCCCACCACAGGACACTTGTCATCACCACCACTTACCGCTGAATTTCCGAGATGAGCACGCGAGCAGTGAAAACGAGCAGCGTGATCATACCCTTAAACAGCGAATATGTCCCTTTTCCCAACGCACAGCAGCTGCAGCAGCAGCAATTTTCCCGAAATGAGCACGCGAGCATAATGAGCATACCATTAAACAGCGAATTTGTCCCTTTTCCCACCGCACAGCAGCAGCAGCAGCAGCAATATTCCTGAGATGAGCACGCGAGCAGCACGAGCAGCGAAATGAGCACACGAGCAGTGAAACAAACACGCGAGCAGCGACATTCCCAATCTAACCGTATTTAAAGCTTTGTTGTGTAAAATTTCGTCATTCGTACTTCGAATCCAGAGAGAGGAAAACGTCTATAATGTATCACTGCGACCTTTGTGAATACACCACCAATCGTCACTTCAATCTCGTTCGCCACAAGAATCAGAAACACGACATGGAAGATACTTCGCAAACTGAATCGGAAGCAAAGTCCAACGTATCAGAAGAAAGCAATCACTCTAACGAATCTGCATATAGCAACGAAGAAAGTAACGACTCTAATACATCAGAATAGTCCACGGACGAAAGCGCTGACGATGAAGATGACCAAGAGTGTCCATGGAAGCTGATCGTGAATCAAACATTCGAAAAACTCGAACCAGAATACACCAAGAAAGTAGAAGAATTGATAGAAGAAGGACACGACTCCGAAAATGCTCGTTTAGCCGCATATGAAGATATGAATAAACATTTTAGAGACCATATGAGAAAACAATACCTGGAAACGGTGTTTTGGATGCATAATTTCAACAAAACTCCAATTCACAAAAAGATCAGAGATACAGCCAAACGTTTAAGGGATGAAGAAGACTACGACACAAGGGAATCTTGGCAATATGCAGTGAAGAAAAGAAAATATCTGTTAGATGACGTATTGGACATATTCAAACCACCACCAATCGAAGACAGCAACGACTCGATGTAAATAAAAGAAATGAAGAAAAAAGGGAGATGGGGTAATGCGGCCTCTCCGTAGGGTAGCCAGTCACAAGCCTGGATAAACGCAGAGTGCCCCTTTGTTAGAATTCATCAAAATGACCTCCCTTTCAAATTTTTGGGCCCCTCGTAACACCCATATAATTAGAGATAGATTTAGAATGATAAAATTACCCCGAAAACATATATAGCATGTCTATAGTTGACTTCGGAAAAATTGAAATGTGGGCCTTTTCCTAAAATCTGGACTCCTTGTATCACCCTTTCCATTAGATATAGGGCTTAATTAATGTCACCAATCGCTTTAGATGGTCAAAGTTACCCCGAAAACATATATGACATGTCTATAGTACTAGATTTAGAAAAAAAATGTGTTTTGGGCAATTCCCGAATTTTCGGGTACCCCTTTCTCCTAAACGGTAAGAGATAGAGACCTGAAACCTTCACCAATTGCTGTAATTACCCCGTATTGATATATACATTGTACGGGAAACGAACAGTTACTCTGGAAATCGAGCAAACATTGGTAGAATATATGTGGACACCCCCACCCCTTTTTACGCATAAAACTTCTATTCTCAATGGTTATTCAAGCAACACGAATGAAGGCATCAAAACAGAATACATCAATAGAAAGACTTTTGGTTAGAATACTGCCCCACCCCAACCGTCACACCACTCTCACACCATTTCGCTACGTTCATGGTGCTCTACGTTCGTGACGCTTGGAAGTAGGGTTTTTTTCGATGGCTATATAAGGAAAATGAACCTGGTAAATAAGCTCATTTGCATATTTTATTAAATTTAGCGATATAACATGGGCTGAATGGGATCTAAGGTGACACGCTCTTCTACTCATATAGTTACGTCAAATTCAAGTAAAACATTGTTTTGAATTTAAAGGGTTGGACTTATATATTTGCTTTTCATTTAGATAAAATTCGTTCCTTTTTCACCATCAGTTTTGAAACATTTGAAATTATGTTCTTTCAAATGTTTTGATTTATCTGCACTGAAGAGACATACTTAATCGAAATGGTCATATACAGAAACTGAAATTTCCAGTTAGTTCGGTATTTAGTTATCTGGAGGAGTTTGTTGATGAGTAAGCGCGACTTTCACTCATTGACTTTACAAAAAGTCATTCGGACTTTATTCAGTTTTTCAGTAGTCCACCTCGACTACACATTGATAAACTCCTGAAAATTATTTTTAATGCTATATTAAGGTAGATTGACAAAAGGCGCATTCGATTGCTGCATATTACAAAATAGAGTTGGATACTGAATAGACTTAATTTTCAAACCGGATTATTCCTTTATATTGGATTTTCATTGTGACGTCATAGTAGATTGATATGGTGAATGAAAGGATTTGAAGTAAATGCACATGAGACAGAGTCTCTACGAATGCAGGGTAAAAACCCGCTTTTATTGTTGTTCTTTATCTTGAAGTCACCATGAGGCCTTCAACAATGAGCTTTGCCCATACCTCATAGTAAGTTTAAGACGGCCCCTAGCACCGGTTTCAGCGGAATTCTTTGCTAATTGTCGAGCAACGCTACATCCATGTCTTCATTGGTCATGGGTGCGAGCTTGTCAACAAACATAAATTAAACTGGCAAAGTGCTCTTACAATCACTGTCATCCTTTGCCCGACAAAACCACTAGTGTCGTAAGCTAGTGGACGACTAAAACATATTGACAAACACAGGGCACTCATCAAGTCGAATGTAAGAAAACTTGGCGTTATAAAGTTGTGAGATGTGGGCACTTTAAACAGGTGGTCAGAATTACATTTCTATATTACAAAAATATATTCCAATTGATTGATATACATTTTTCCAAGAATTAACTCCCCTTTCCCATTGTCTATTTCGTATACTATAT
>MJUU01026878.1:12297-28379 GCA_002080025.1 Modiolus philippinarum | reverse complement strand
TGTGAGATGTGGGCACTTTAAACAGGTGGTAGAATTACATTTCTATATAACAAAAATATATTCCAATTGATTGATATACATTTTCCCAAGAATTAACTCCCCTTTCCCATTGTTTATTTCGTATACTATATAAAATACCTCTCTCAATCAATCGAAGACAAAGGTACTCCAACGAAGAATACTGCAAGCAAAGTTTTACAATTTATCAATTTTATTGCACAAACACATATGCATTAAGACGCACGTTAAGTGTTGCATTCAAATAACAACTCATACTTTTCAACTGCAAAGTGTCAATTAGATTCATGAATGCACGTAGGTACACGGCAATGTTAACTTTTACTTTCTTGAATTTTCTTCTTAGTTAAGCTCAATAAGTGGCCAAAGCGCCACAACTCCAAATAATTTCTTTTTGCTCTCAATAAGACTTTTAAATGACTGTTAAATGCTTTGTAGACTTACGCAAAGCATTTGACTCTGTATGGAGAAAAGCTCTGTTTTACAAATAATTACAAAATGGAATTGGAAAAAAAGATGTTCAATATAATCAAAGAAATGTACACCAATACTTATTCTGCAATTAAAGTAGATGGTGAACACTCAAAGTATTTTAATTTTAACAGAGGAGCCAGACAAGGGGATTCTCTGAGTTCTATTCTTTTTAACATTTTTATAAATGATATGCCTGAAATATTTCCTCAAGATACTAGATTTCCTCTAATTTTAGAAACTTCAAAAATTGGAAGTTTGTTTTTTGCAGATGACTTAGTTCTATTATCTGAAACTAAAGAGGGCCTTCAAGACAGCCTTAATAAATTAGCCGAATACTGTGACAAATGCAGCTAAGTGTAAATTGTAAAAAGACTAAAACAATGATACTATGCTTCAATAGAATAAAAGAAAATGCTACATTTACATATAAAAATGAAATTATTGAGTCTGTTAATGAATTTAAATTTCTAGGTAATTTGATATCTAAAAATGGAAACTTAACTTCATATGCAAAACAACTAGCCCAGAAAGCTCAGAAAGCAATGTATTCAATTAGAAGTTATACAAGTAATATGAATGATATGCCCGCTAACTTAGCTTGTCATCTTTTTGATTCTATTGTCCGTCCAATTTTAACCTTCAATAGTGAAGTTTGGTATATGGATATCTATTCAGATCGTCGTGCCAAAATAAACAATAAAAATCCTGATTATTTTCACTACATAGACAGATTCATTATTGATTGAGTTCATATCAAATTTTGTAAATATACTCTTGGAGTAAAAAATGCGCAAGCAATTTAGCCACAAAAGCAGAACTTGGTAGATACCCAATAGATTATTTTATTAAAACTCAGTCACTTCTATATGAAGAGAGAATATTTAATACAAAAACAAATCCTATTCTGAAAAAGTGTTATGTGTCAAAAATTATGGATTCAAATGGTATTTATTCATGGTATACATATATAAATCACATTAGAGAAAAACTTAATGCTAATAATATTATATTAATAATTGTGAAAATGATTATTTCAAATCTAGTACTAAAACCAATAAAAATATTGTAAAAAGGGGACTAGCAATTTCTTCAAAAATAAATATGAAGAAAAAATTATCAATTTAGATGAAAAAAAGTAAACTTCAACTACTTAAAGCAATTAAAAACAACTTTGAAAATTACTTATATTGTTTTATCCATGAAATTAGAAGGTTGATTTGTAAATTTAGAATAAGTGATCATGTATTACAAATTGAATCTAGAAGATATAAGAACATTCCCAAAGAACAATGACTTTGAAACTCCTGTAACAAAATTGAAGATGAGGCACATTTTATTTTTGAATGTACAACAAACCAAACTATAAGACCCCAGTTCTTTTCCAATTTTAATTTTGAAACTGATGAAACTTCAACCTCAAAACTTAAAAAAATTCTAAACCCATATACAAAAGAACAAGTACATTTGCTAGGCTCCTTTCTAAAACAGTCAATTGCACTGAGGACAGGGGTTAGTTGATTATGTTTGTTCATGTGTTTGTGTACTTTATTAATTTTGTAGCCATTAGCTCATAATTGGGCATAAAGTTGCTAATAAATAAATTGAAAAATTGTTAAAAAAGATACTTGAATTGGAAAAGTTGGGTAATTTTTAAATGATGCTCATTTATCCTTAATCTTATTTTTTTTTAGATTTAAAGTTCAATTTCTTATTATTGAATCCGAAAAATATCTTTTTGCACCCTTATTCATTTAATGCAAACATTCAATTTTTTTGGGTGTACGTAGAAGACATATAAATCTTTAAGCTCAACATATACATTTGATATAGCTGAAGTGTATTTCTCTGAAATATCAAAAAAAAAAAAAAAAAATCCCCACAAAATCTGATATTTATTTCATATGCAAGCTAAAGGAGAAACATGATCTCAAATTTCCTTATATATTCACTACTATTGCAGAAAAATACTGAACTAAACTCGATTTTCAAAGCTTGATAACAGAAAAAAGATGATCGGTGACATGTCATTTTTGTATTTTTTTGTTACCGAACGGGCCAAGACCAAATGAATATCTTCAAATAAAAATAAAAATTTCTTTCTGATATTTTTATTAGGCTCGATCGATCTACTTTAAATCAACTAAAAATTGTATAGTAAAAAAAAAGAAATTTACATAACACTATTAACGAAATGAACTTTGTTATTTAGATGTTGCTTTATTTTGAATCGGTTTGATATTTTATATGAACCAACTTCCTTGCAAGACATTTATTGTACAAACTGCATTCCATATATCCATGTGAAACAAAAAATTGAATTAGATCACAAATTAACACAGTTATAATTTTTTACATGTTTTAAATTATTGCGGTATTTTTTAATAAATAAAAACGAAATAAAACTAAAATTAAAAAATAGAATATGAGGTACAATGTAAAATGAACAAAAATTTCGACATGTATCAGCTATGCGAACAAAAGTGTCACCAATATATACTGAACGACAAAGCAACACTCTTTCAACATTTTGAATTTTAATAAAAATGTCTAAATGCTGATACATTCTGATCTCAGGTAAAAAAAAATCGATATTTATTTTGTAATTCAACCCTAAATAAATCTTAATTTTGTCAGGTAGAGTGCATAAAATATCTGATTCAAATTATTGTCCGAAAATTAATATGAACTTTTTTTCATAACCGATTTTCATTTTTTGGAAAAAATACAAAAAAAATACTTCATGATCACCGTTAAATAACCAGTTCTAATAATTAAAAACATTTGTTCGCTTTCATTGCATTAAATTTTAATCTGGCATTGTTTGCATATCCCCCCTTTTCAATGTTAATGCAATATTCAGTATTTTTGGACAGACGTACCGCTAATGATTAGTCGAACCCGAATGCAGCCCTGAAATGTTAAATTAAGTCTATGAATTGATATTCGGTAACATAAAAAAATAGATGATTTTTATTTACACCAATTGGTGCTTAACTTTTTTTGTCAAGTATATTACAATGGAATATTCATTGATGATTAAGTACAATAATTCGAAACACACTGGAAGTGCTATTTAGACGATTGTGTTATCTTATTAAAAGGAGATTTTATGGCATTACATGAATTCAGAAAACTTGTTAATGGCTAAATTTTGGCATCTTATTATATTTTTATCTTTGTTCTTTTTTTGTAATTCAAAATGTTATCCTTACCCTTGTTCATAATGCTTTGATCTCATGATTTAATGAGATTACATTACATTATGGTACATTACAAACTAGGTTGTATGACAAACATGATAACTTCAGTTTTCCAATAGTCAGCTTCCCATTTCTTTGTGGCAACATTCCAAAAGCACAAGTATATGGAGTTTACATCTCACACCTCATTTGCTATTCAAGGGCTTGTGGTCGTTACAGTGTCTTCCTTGATAGATCCCAATGGCTTACAAATAGACTATTTAAGCAAGGATACGTTACCAAAAACTTAAAGTCATCACTACAGAAGTTCTGCGGCCGACATCATGATCTTGTCGATCGTTACGGAATATCAGTTTCCTAGATGGCAACAGATCTCTCCATCTACAACTGAAGTTTGTTTTTCTTCTATCGAATTTGACTTTACTACCACGGCGGGTGTCTTATACAGTCCTTGCTTCAGTAGCCGTTACTAAAAGAGCGATCATTAAGCGATCCGTCAGCCGTCAAAGATCACTCATCGATCAGTGATCGATCAGTCAACATTTCGTCAAAATCTGACGGATAGGAGAAGTAATTCACTTATTTGACGGATACAATACGTAAATTACGTGACTGACGGATGACTGATCGGTCCTATCCGTAAATGACTGATTGATAGCCTTACGTCATCTTTCAAGTTAATACATTTTGCGAAATGATAATTTCGTTTCATCACAAAAATGAATTTAGATTTGAAATATATAAAAAAAAATATTATAACACCCTAGGTATATTTAATCCGAACGTTAAGGATACTATTATATTTACTTGATGTTTCTGCTTGTACGTAGGAAATGCATAGTATATAATACAGTTTGTTCGAATGCATTAAAATTTGGAAGCACATCTGATTTGACCAATCGTCGAAAATAGACAAATTTAATTTGATAAAAAAACAATATTAAAATAATTTATACAACTCGTTAAACGTTAATTGTTAGACATTAACAGGAATGCAAATAAGAGCGAAACAAAAATGGAATGACAAAAAAAACCAAACAAAACAAAACATTTGACGCATTCATACACGAAAAGACTGGGAAATCATTCTTTTCAAACACTAAATAAAATTGATTTAAATCGTGATTCATGAAATTAAAAAAATCTTCCACAGGAATATGATGAATAAAATTTTCAAAAAACTAAATTGTTTAGGTCATTTTTAAAGGTTGAGTTTCCACCGCAGACTTAAAATCTGATTTTTCAACCCTTCAGAATGCTTAAATTCATTAAAATTGTGCTTCGCAAAATATAAAACTCTTTCGAAAGGGTATGATGAATAAATTTTTTGAAAAGAATTCAAATTGTTTTGGTCATTTTTAAAGATTGAGTTTAAACCGCACACCAAAAATCTGATTTTTCAACCAAAAATAATGCTTTAATTCATTAAAATTGTGCCTTGCAAAATATAAATCTCCTTCGAAATGATTTGATGAATAAAGTTTTCAAAAATTTTAAATTGTTTTTATAGACAGAGTTTAAACCGCACACTAAAAATCTAACTTTGCAAGCCGTAAGTATGTTAAAATTCATTAAAATTGTTTTCGCAAAAGATAAACACCTTCCAAAGGATATGATGAATAAAATTTTCAAAATATTTAAATTGTTTTGGTCATTTTTATAGACGGATTTTAAACCACACTCTAAAAATCTAACTTTTCAAGCGTTAAACATGTTAAAATTCATTAAAGGTGTGTTTCGCAAAAGATAAAACTCCTTCGAAAGGATATTATGAAGAAAATTTTCCAAAAATTTCAATTGTTTCGGTCATTTTTATAGACATAGTATAAACTTCATACTAAAAATCTAACTTTTCAAGCCTTAAACATGTTAAAATTCATTAAAGGTGTGTTTCGCAAAAGATAAAACTCCTTCGAAAGGATATGATTAATAGAATTTAAAAAAAATAAATTTTACAGACTTAGTTTAAACTGCAAACTAAAAATCTAATTTTTCAAACTTAAATATGCTGAAATTTGTTGAAATTGTGTTTTCAAAAGATAAAACTCCACCTAAACGATATGATGAATAAGATTTTCCAAAAAATTCAATTGTTTTGTTCATTTTTATAGACAGAGTTTATACCACAGTCTAAAAATCTAATTATATGTTATAATTCATTAAAATTGTGTTTCGCAAAAGATAAAACTCCTTTGAAAGGATATGATGAATAAATTTTTTTTTAAATATTTCAATTGTTTTGGTCATTTGTATAGACAGAGTATAAACCGCATACTAAAAATCTGACTTTTCAACCATTAAGTATGCTAAAATTCATTAAAATTGTGTTTCACAAAATAAAAAACTCCTTCGAAAGGATATGATGAATAAAATTTTCAAAAAATTTAAATTGTTTTGGCAATTTTTATAGACTGAGTTTAAACCGCAGACTATGCATCTAACTTTTCAACCCTTAAATATGCTAAAATTCATTAAAATTGTGATTCGCAAAATAAAAAAACTCCTTCAAAAGGATTGTATGAAGTAAAATTTTCAACAAATTGAATTGTTTTGGTCATTTTTGAAGATTGAGTTTAAACCGCACAGCAAAAATCTGATTTTTCAACCTAAAAGAATGCTAAAATTCATTAAGATTGTGTTTCACAAAATAAAAAGAACTCCTTCGAAAGGAAATGATGAATAAATTTTCAAAAAATTTAAATTGTTTTGGTCATTTTTATAGACTGAGTTTTAACCACAAACAAAAAATTAACTTTTCAAGCCTTAAACATGTTAAAATTCATTAAGGTGTGTTTCTCAAAATATAAAACTCCTTCCAAAGGATATTATGAATAAAATTTTCAAAATATTTCAATTGTTTTGGTCATTTTTATAGACAGAGTTTAAACTGCACACTAAAAATCTAACTTTTCAATCTTAAATATGCTGAAATTTGTTGAAATTGTGAATTTTTTTAAAATTCAATTGTTTTGGTCATTTTTATAAACAGAGTTTAAACCACAGACTAGAAATCTAACTTTTCAAGACTTAAATATGTTAAAATTCATTAAAATTGTGTTTTGCAAAAGATAAAACTCCTTCGGAAGGATATGATGAATACAATTTTTAAAATATTTCAATTGTTTTGGTCATTTCTACAGACAGAGTTTAAACCGCACACTAAAAATCTGACTATTCAACCCTTAAGTATGCTAAAATTCATTAAAATTGTGTTTCGCAAAATAAAAAACTCCTTCAAAAGGATTGTATGAAGTAAAATTTTCAACAAACTGAATTGACTTGGTCATTTTTGAAGACTGAGTTTAAACCGCACACCAAAAATATGATTTTTCACCCTAAAAGAATGCTTAAATTCATTTAAATTGTTCTTCGCAAAAATATTAAACTCCTTCCAAAGGATATGATGAATAAAACTTTCAAAAAAATTAAATTGTTTTGGTCATTTCTACAGACTGAGTTTAAACCGCAGACTACAAATCTAACTTTTTAAGCCTTAAAAATGTTAAAATTTGTTAAAGGTATGTATGGCAAAAGATAACTCCTTCGAAAGGATATGATGAATAAAATTTTTAAAATATTTCAATTGTTTTGGTCAATTTTATAGACAAAGTTTAAACTGCACACTAAAAATCTGACTTTTCAACCCTCAAGTATGCTAGAATTCATTAAATTGTGTTTCGCAATAGATAAAACTCCTTCGAAAGGATATGATTAATAGAATTTAAAAAAAAATAAATTTTACAGACTTAGTTTAAACCGCAGACTTAAAATCTGACTTTTCAAACTTAAATATGCTGAAATTTGTTAAAATTGTGTTTCACAAAAGATAAAACTCCTTCAAAAGGATATGATGAATAAAATTTTCAAAATATTTAAATTGTTTCGGTCATTTCAGAGACAGAGTTTAAACCGCACTCTAAACATCTAACTTTTCAAGACTTAAATATGTTAAAAATCATTAAAATTGTGGTTTCGTAAATGATAAAACTCCTTCGAAAGGATATGATGAATAAGATTTTCAAAAAAAATTAATTGTTATGGTGATTTTTATAGACAGAAACCGCAGACTCAAATCTAACTATCAAGCTTTTAATAGGTTAACATTCATTTAAATTGCGTTTCGCAAAAGGAAAACTTCTACGAGAGGATATGATGAATAAAATTTTTAAAATATTTCAATTGTTTTGGTCATTTTTAAAGACAGAGTTTAAACCGCACACTAAAATGCAACATTTTCAAGACTTAAATATGTCAAAATTCATTAAAATTATGATGTGCAAAATATAAAACTCCTTTGAAACTCCGCAACATAGACGATGTACTTTCTCTTAATAATCCAAAATTCAAGGAATATTTACACCAGATCTATCCCAATGAGCTTGAAATTGAAGAGACTACTGATACACCTACTTCAGCTTCGTATTTAGATCTTTTAATTTACATTGACGAAAATGGACGTTTGAAATCTCAGCTGTATGACAAGCGTGATGATTTTAACTTCCCAATTGTGAATTTTCCCTTTCTGATCAGCAGTTTACCTACCTCTCAAGCTTATGGAGTGTACATTTCACAGTTGATTCGTTACTGTCGGGCACGCTGTTTATACAGTGACTTTTTAGTTAGAGCAAAAACACTGTCGCAAAAGCTGCTTAGTCAGGGATTTGTTCAGCCTTTGTTACTTTCATCCCTTCAGAAATTCTATGGCCGTCACCATGACATCATTGACAAATATGGCGTGTCTGTGTCCCAATGAAAACGGACATTTTCAGCTAGATTTCACGTCTTCACGGATTTGACATAATCGGATTTGACTGAACTCTGGATTGACTCACTGATAGTGTGACGGGTGCCGCTAGCGGAGCAGGACATGCTAACCCTTCCGGAGTACCTGATGTCACTCCCGGTTTTCATGGGAGTTCACACTATGAGTGCCTTAGTTCTTAATGGTATCTTTTTATTTCCGTGCATTGTAGCTGTCTCACG
Organism: Modiolus philippinarum; assembly: GCA_002080025.1. Classification (NCBI taxonomy): domain Eukaryota; kingdom Metazoa; phylum Mollusca; class Bivalvia; order Mytilida; family Modiolidae; genus Modiolus; species Modiolus philippinarum. Next base: position 19,704 of record MJUU01026878.1, on the reverse strand, counting down.
TACTTGTTTTGTCTTTGTTTTTAACCTGTTACCGTTTTTGCCATGTCTTTGGACTTCGATTTTTGTAGTCATTGCTTCCCTTATTCCTTCGGAATTCTACTGCCGTTGTTTGAAAGAATATGATCGATAAAATTTGCAAAAAAATATTGCTGGTCATTTTCAAAGATCGAGTCTAAAACGCAGACTTGTATTATGCAGTTTAGATACCCAGTTGTCATCACAAATACATGTTAACGATTTAAATTGAAACAAAATACAGCATTCGTTTATTCTTCTTTATATTCGAAAAAGATGTATCTAACAACCTGGAAACACACAAGAATAATATCAAGTTTATTCGTTTTGCCTTAAAATTCCAAATATTTACGTATCCGTCATATGTGATTTACTGATTGATACAACAACGGAATTGACGGATGCGATCAGTAAAATACGTTTACATCCGTTAAATAAGTTTGCATCCGTAAAATACGTACACATCCGTTATTCATGGATCCGTCATCGATCAGTGAAAAATCAGTTATCAATCAGTCAAAAATCCGTCATCAATCATTCAACAATCCGTCAATAAGTAACGGCTAATGATACAAGGACTGTAAGAAGCAGGAGATGCTTACTCTATCGATACACCTGATCTCACCCATGGTTTTTATTGGGCCCGTGTTGTTCTTCTGTATGTGTGTCTTCATTTTTCATTTTTGTCCCGTCCTTGTTTCTTAGTGTTTCCGATGTTGCCTTTGTCCATGGATTGTTCGTTCTTTTGACTGATAGTTCGGTTCTCAGTTACTTTATGAGTTTTTTGCAATTGAATAGTTGTTTGCCCCGTTGTTGTTTATATGGTTTGGTCTTCTTCAATTAGTCGTTTTGCTATCACTAGATGATAGCAATTGCACATGGAAGAACACTTTGTCAGTTTATTTAATGTTCGCTGACAAGCCCTCATCTATGACTTACAGAATAGATGGATGTGGCGTTGTTCGACATTTAGCAATGAGTTCTGCTCGAATCTTCGCTCACTTTTAGGCATGATCAAAGCTCGTTTTTGAAGACCTCATGGTGATTTAAAAATGAAGAAAACGAATAAAACATTATTTCAATGATTATCTTTTTCAAGTACTTAATATAAAGACTTTCTAATGTGCATTTTCTCCATACCCTTTCATTGTTTATACAAGTTCAAATGAATACAAACTTAAGCACTCATGGTTTATAGTCGTGCTTAACTAGGGCAGGCAAGTACTGCTCTACATCAATTAAGTACTTTTGCTTTGTTTTTTACACTGGCTTTTGCTAGTGCCGGTACCATGTGCAGCTGTCCCGAGCTCCTTTTGTTATGTACGTTTGTCTTTTGTGTTATTTGTGTTTTTGCCGTGTGGTTCCCTGGCATATTATGGACTTTGATTATAATTTTCAGCCATTATCGATGTTTCCTGTTGTCCCTTGTACTTAATTATGTCAATCAAGGGTGAACTCTAGCAGATAATATCATATCCGAGTTATGAAACCGATACTTGATGCTTTTGATGTCGTGGTGAAGGCCAGTGAGTTCCTGAAGTATTATTTTAGCACTTTTCAAGAAGTCACTGTTTAAGTATATGTATATGCTGTTGTTAAATATACACTCAATACGCTGGAGAAGTAGGAAATTACATTACTGCTAATACTAACAGACATATTATTATCCTCTTTTGCTATTTTAATCTACTTTAATCTGTTTCCCGGCCACTGATTCGGTTTTCAGGGACTCAGACTGCAAAGCTATTGGGCGCGTCCTAATCTGGTGAATAGAGGACTGCGCCGTGTATGCCGGTTGGTCAGGTCATACTATGGAAAGCCTGACTGCTAATCATTGTTGCCAAATTATGTTGAGAAACACCACGCCCTATGCAGCATGAAGACTTTTTCTGTATTATTCTTAAGGGGGGGGGAGAGACAGTTAGTCTCGTATAGAAAGCTAAATTTCCTGCCCCTACTAATTTCTCCCTTCACAGCGGCAATCAAAACTCACTGCTCCGGTTGTCCCTTTCACTTTGATTTCTTTTTTTTTTCTTCTAATTTCTTTTTTAAATTATTAATTCGTTTTCGTACTGATATAGCTGAAATATTACTCAATGGACGTTAAGCTCTAACTAATTGATAAATAAATTTGATCTTATAACGATCTTGTCAGGCTTATCACAATTTTGTTAAGACACAGTAAGATTTTTAGTTGATTTTTAAAAGACGATTAAGACGTGTTAAGATAGTTAACGATCAAATAAGATCAACTTGTTGCTTTCAGGAACGATCAAGACGAGTTAAATTAGTATAGATAAAGCATGATCTCTATTTGATCTTGTTTGGTCAGGACAAATGAATCTTAACACATCTTGATAGCAGTTATTTGCTTGTCATTTAAAAATGGTCTGGGCCTTTATATTCGAATTTAAACAAAAGCGCTAGCGAGGGTAAAATTCACAAATATATCGAGACAATTCATGGTAAATCATAATAACCGTATTCCTGCCATTATTTATCTCGATTCCAAGAGAAGGTCGATTTCCCGTCTTCATTGCCCTCTGTGTGACTATGACGTCGTAATACATAATCTTAAGTTTTCACATTGACGTCTCTGAATGACATGGTTTATTTGAAAAAATGTTCTTTACCTGTATTTTCTTCGTGAACTTAGACAAACAAAATTAAAAACATTTTCGTTTTGTAGTTATTTTTATTTTTCAGATACCATTTGAGCAAGTGCGAAGTATAAGGTTATTGATTTTTTTACTGGTTGACAATTTAAAAGAGCCATGTCTGAACTATGAATACTTGTTTCTGTATCTTGTAATGTAAAATAACAAAATTTAGTTTTTTAATAAAATGTGATAGACCTAAAGATAAATTAAGATATAGTAAGATGGTTGTTTAGAATGATTTTAATCTGCAGAACTGAAAGTTTACTGCAAATCCAGTGATATCGTTTTGTTTTGAAGTAAAGAAAAATAGAAAAATTCGAAGTTTCGGTCTGAACTCTGATTCAAGATACTTTTTTAACGTAATACTTGGCAGGTCATTTTTTTTGACGTCTACGACTTTTTAATAGCACTTGCTGTTGAGTTCATACCAGACACTATCGCAATGGAAAAGGGGGAGGGGGGATGGCGTGCCTTAAAACCGGCTGAACCTACCGTTATTGCCCGTACTAAGTCAAGACCATTGCAGTCGGTAATTTTTCCTTTGGTTTCTACCGGATTTGACTTTTTTGCTTACTGACTTCGGCTCTTGTTATTTTTGTTACTCTTGTTATTACCCCCATATTGTATCCTTATATTTTGTTTTATTTCCTCTTTATATTGAATGCTTCAGTCAATGAAGTAGCTCATTCATCAATTGCATTTGCTTTTTTGATTTTCGGTATACCGTATGAGGTAAATCAAATTTTCAAATGTAAGAATGAACTAATGGTTAGAGAAATCTAGATTCCATGTTGGCACCGTTGGAGAGACGAAATTTCTCAATTTTGCGAAAGAGATATACGTTTTTTAAATGGCAATATGCAGAAACAAAATACAATAACAGCGTTAGCTTGTTATTCTTATAGGCTGTGTCGATGCATCTGCTATTAGTCCTGGTGGGTATTCACCGTCCCAGTAGTCGGTATTTTGGTGCTGACCCGAAAACCGATTTTAGAAAATTTTGATTAAAACTAAGGAACATCTTCCCTGTGCATTGCTATGTCCTAAGCTAAATGGAGCTTTTCATTTAGATCTTATTTGGTAATTTGATCTCTATCCAATTCACAAATATTCGTGTAATAGGGTCTGTAAGTCTCGTTAAACTTTGAAACTTCCGGGTTCATAAACTGTACCCGGAAGTTGCATTTTATACGGAAATATGTGACGTTTCAAACAATAATTGATTGTTATTAAATATCAAAAGTTGAGGTATGCCGTATCTCAAGAGATACGGCTGTGGATTTTTTCTATTGATTGCAATGCAAGCTTCGCCCTATCACGGACTTCCTTTTCTTCTGATCTCAAAAACACTTCTAATGAGATCAGGCAGTGTCGCCTTTTTTCATGTCGACACAAAGAAAAAAACTGACGTCATAATTTAATTTCTACGAATTAAGTGCTGGGAGATGAAAACTCTTGTGATAATTTTTTTGCAAAACACAGGCCAGGAGCTGCTTATTTTTTAACTGTTAAATCCCTCGAAAGCAATTGGAAGAATCTATCTATTTTTTCTTAATTTGTGCCGCTACAAGTGTTTGCTTCAATTAAATGAAAGTAATAAGAAAATAAACCAACAGAATTGTCATGAGCAAAAGTTCAAAAGGTAAAAAGACAGAGCAAGTGGAACTTCAAGGCAAAATTGTAGACCTCAACGGTCTTTACTTGGTACAATCAATTCAAAAGAAATGATAAGTTAAACCGGTTTTATGACGTGCCAAACACTCTCTTCCATTGTGGTAGTGTTCGGAAGCAACTCAAAAGCAATTGCTTTCAACTAGTCGTAAGGCAGCCAAATGTTCATCCATGTACAAAGCAAAAATGAGGTTGTGAAAGATCTGTTTGGTGGTTGATTTGGTAAATATAATTTTTCCAACCCTTACAATTAAATTCCATTGCATATGTTACTTCTCTAACCCTCAAGACGAAGGTGATATTTTTAAAAGCATATATTTATCTCTTTGTACACAGACATTAAGTTAAAAAAAATCTTAAATCTCATTTCAGAAAGTAAATTCACAGTAACTTCGGTATTTAGTTATTCAGACCGAAACTTCAAGTTTTCCACAAGGGACTGATATCTTTTAAAGAGCTTTATAAATAATCATATGACACGGATTTTTTTCCAAAGCTTCGATTAATAAGGATGTTATGAAGATAACTTTATCTTATGAGAATCAATTGTGAAACATACTTTCCGTAAGCAAAAGTTGGAATATTACTGCCTTGTAAGGAAAATGGATAATTTTGCCGTTCATCATAGTACTGAGATTACAAATGTTTATGCAACTTCGGTATTTTTTTGTATTTCTTCAAATGCCAGATGTATGTCCAGAATATGTTAATCTAGTGATTTCCGTTGATTCCTTTATCTCTTGTTCTGGAGAATATATTGAATGGATCCATTTCGCAAAAATGTGTAATCAATGAAAAGAACATCATCAATATATCTTTTAGTCATGATCTAACATCTTTAATTTTATGATCTTTTTAGATTCCTCGAAGAAAGGTTCGTAGGAATATATGAACAAGTCTACGAGTGTAGTAGCACAAGTCTTGTCCATTGGTATACCATGTTGCTGTGATAAAAGGCGGCTTATCAATGTAAGAAACCATAAGAACTGGTGCATGTCATGTTATGCGTTTGATTCATTGATTTTGTGAAAAAATCTCGCATTTTTTTTTTATTTTCCTACTCAGAATCAATTAAGAATTAACATTGTCGGAAGCTCATGTCACAAACTTTTCTGAAAATCCTTTTTTCAAATTGTACAAGAATGCTAAGTATTATATAAACCTGTGCATTTGCTATTTAAGAATAATTCATCGAAATTTGTAAAAGTTACGGCTATGATATTGTTGTATTTACAGGTAGAAAAGTTTTGTCAGGAGGCAATCTCAGACCTTATAAATAATATCTTTCTCAAATTCCGTAAGAATGTTTTAAAGCTGGTTCGGGTGTCTAAAACTGAGCATCCATCTTGCGCATGTGGTGAAAATTTGTAAATACGATTTTGAATAGTTAATTGATAATCAATAAAATCAAGTAAGCAACATTTATGCTGTGAGTGTGCAAAATATTTCACTTTCTAAAAAAAATTCTAAATTTTATTAAGGGGAGATTATTATAAAATAATAAGGGAAAAATCCCATTTTACCCCCTTTTTTAAAAATATGATCGGTGAGCCCAAGTTTTTATTTTATATTTTCAAATTTTTTTTAACACAGTTTATACTACATTTTCACCAAAATCTATCGTTAAATTATAAAAGTTTTTTTTCCTATATAGACTATATCAAAAAGCGTAAAATTTTGTTATTTTCGGAAGCTTCTCCCGGAATAACGAGTTCCGTGACCTATTGATTTTTTACTAAAATTTTGAAATGCATTAATGAACTTTCAATCACAGAAAATAAGAAAAATATATCGTTTTTTTTTTACTCCCCCGAGCCACCTTAAGTACCATATGAATTTGTGCACCTGCTACGTTCAGATTGGTTCAGCAAAGTTTGAAAAGTGTCCATACTTGTATTGTGTCTACAATTTTTTACTTTGTCCACACCTGTATTGTGTCCACTCACACTAAAATTTGCACTTGCCATTTTGATTCAGGGTTCAATGAGTGGGGTATAACTGGCTGTCATTCAACAACAGCTCTAGTTCATCGTAGCAAAAGTTTTCCTCTAAAATGTTTTTCTTTTAATTTTGGATTTATAACTAATACAACATTTCTTAAAATCTATTTGAATAAAATCTTTGATTCGTGATTTAAGTTTATCACGAGGAAGCCTGGTAAAGAGTGTGGAAAAATCAAAAGTTTTGAGAGAAAATTTTTTCGAGAATAAACCAGATTTAAGATTTATAAATAATTCCTACAAATTTTAAGTATCCACGTGTGTTTTATGTCACTACTGCCATAAATAGTTTCACAGTGTTTTTGTTTTGTCTTTCACTTCAGACAAATTATTGTTTAGCTCATAATTAAGTTATTGAACAAGATGAAGATCCAGCGATGCATCTTTCCTTGTATGGATTTTTGTCAAATTTTGCTATCCGATATAGGTTTGGCAATTCTTGTTTTTTATTTTTTATTTGAATATAAAAGAAAAAACATGAATGACATGTATTCGGAAAGGATTTCATCTGAAGTGTTTCAAATGAAATGTAGCACTACCTTGTTAATTGTGACCAATCATCAGTGACAGTGGCTTATTTTTTGATAAATCTGCTTTACATACAAAATTTATGTTATTAACAGCTTTGTCTGCAGAGGCAACAGAATATTTGTCATGTAATTTAGAGACCCCCTACGGATCTCATGTTTTTTGTTCACACATCTGTTTGGTTTGTTATCCCGCACCTTACTAAAGATCGAATGGATCTTACCAAATCTGACAAAGACCCAAGTCCTGATTCTTGACCTGTGTTTTCTAAAAAAAACTCTGTTTATTTTTTCCTTCAATAGCTTTCATAACGATCTTGAAATTTGAATTCGAATCAACACACTGTTGTTCTCGGAATTTTGGATCATTGGAGACAACCCTCTGTACATTTGTTTTCAATGATCTTGAAATCGCCGGTAATGACAAGTACAGTGTGACATGTAAAGGAAAAGACAGTCGGAACATTTGCAAATCAAGTAATTCGTCTAACTACATCCTTAAATTGTTATATATTTACTGCCATCCAAAAAAAA
>MJUU01026878.1:0-11856 GCA_002080025.1 Modiolus philippinarum | reverse complement strand
CAATGATCTTGAAATCGCCGGTAATGACAAGTACAGTGTGACATGTAAAGGAAAAGACAGTCGGAACAATTGCAAATCAAGCAATTCGTCTAACTACATCCTTAAATTGTTATATATTTACTGCCATCCAAAAAAAATTTTTCATGAACGAAAAACTTCTAGTTTATGTACTTCATTGTAAGGGTACTCGACTTGATAGGTTGGACTTTTTCTAGTTTGATTTTTACTGTGAGTCTTTTTGTGTATTTATTTTTTAGCCATTCACCACACATAGGGGAGGGTTTGGATAAAAAAAAAACGAGTTAAACCCCACCGCAATTTTTTCGCCTGTCCCAAGTCAGGAATATGTTGGTCATTGGCTTGTCCTTGTCTTCTTAGAAAATTTTAGTTTCTTGATATCTGGGTTATTGGATGTGGTTCGTTTTCATTGATTTATTCATTTATTTACCTTTTTGGGGCCATTTAGGGCTTGCTATATGGTGTGAGGTTCTTCACTGTGTTATAAACCGTACGGTGACCCCTAGATGCTTTGTTTTGGGTCGTTTTAACCTGGATATGGGATGTTGTCTCCTTGACATTTACCCTATTTCCTTTCTTTTTCATAAGTAAAATACACTTCAAAGAGATATCCAGCCAAATAAAACTAGGTAACACAATAACATCTGAAAAAGGAAAACAAGACTGTGTTTTATATTCAAATGGCAAAGATTAACAAAATTGGTTGAACAAGGTTCGACAAGTTCCAAATAGATCGTTTGTAAACACTCAGTTTATGCATATCCAGCTTTTTCATCTAGTTCATTTTATTAGTTTTTACACTTCATTCGGTGTATTGATTTCCAAATATTTTGATTTGATTGCAAAGACATAGGTCATTGACATGTGAATATTAAGAAATTTAATTAACAGTGACTTCGATATTTTGTTATTTAATATCACTCAGCTGGTGGAATGTCTACCCAGTAGCAAGTACTTCGGTGCTGGCAAAAAAAAAAAGATTTTATCTGGAAACTTTTAGTTTCTGAGTTCATTTTCGGTGGTATTTTTTGTATATTCGCGCTCTGGCATCTTGACCACCCCTTTTCGTACGAAGCACTTTAATTCAATTAATTACTCTCAAACATACTTTTACTATTACATAATTACATTTAAAACCAAATTATAAAAACAAATTTATTAAAAAAGATAGTACATCATGTACATTTAGATTCTATATGTCTACAAATACATCCGCTACTTGGTCATGTGGTCAAATGTATTTCATTTGAATTGACACTCCACATTGATATCCCACGTGAGCGATGTTCACCTATCAAATTGGCGGAATTTAAATGAATATGCATGAAATATAATTTTACCATTCCTTTTCTAGCTGATGAATCAATCAGTCGATAGTAGACTGGATTGCAAAATAATTTCAACACAGTCTGATTTATAAAATGCATGTATTGCCTTTCCATTGAAAGAGTTACAAATTGTAATGGTGGTTGTGCTGTGCAATATGAAACGTAAGAATTGTTTTATTGACGAAAAGATTTATTTTATACTTGTGATAACTAATCATTTTCAAACAAATATAACAATAAAATAAACCGTAGACTAATTTTAGTCACGTGTATTTTTTTCTTGTCCAAGGTAAAACACCATTCCAACGTGCGATAACGGTGGTACATTGCTGCATCTCTCTTGATCGTTTACGTCTTCAAAATCCATAGAAAACAAATCTTGCAACAGCGTTTCCATTTGATCCTCAGTAACCGTTTTCTTAAAATAAGTAAAACATTTATTGATTAATTTGAAACAGTTTTTGACATGCACATCCATAGAATCTACACGAGGTGAGAACTTAAAATTTGATGTAACTACGTAATTCGTTGAAGTCTTAAACCAAAAAGGTGCGCTTGACTTGTTTGTAGGAAAAATGAAAGGATATAGAGTGAATGTAATGTGACAAAAAACGCACACGATACATAGAAAACTCCAGTTTATCAAGGACAGGGCTTTTATTCCTGTCTACATCTTGATGTCGCCTGAAGGTCTTCAACTAGAGGTGAACAATATTCACCCCCTCAAGCGATATCAAGAAGGCCCCTAGCGTGCACTTAAGCGGTATTCTTGACAAAAATTATATCAAGGTCACTCCCTTGCTCCCCACCCGCCATGGAGTGCCAACTTGGGCGATGCTCAGGGTTATCCAGCTGAAAGCACCAGGGTTACAAGAAGAGAATAAAAATGTTTAGCAACGTCGATCGCAACTAAAATATGTCATTGAAGTAACACATGTCGGGAGCGGTCAATGAGAAAAAAAATAAAATCGGGCAATGTATGCCTACAAATATTTGTCATTAAGTAGCTCGACGAAAGACAAAAATAAGGACAAAAACAACATCGATAGAAACACGGGGCACATCGAAATAGATGTAGGCAAACCTTGCAGTGTAACTTTGGTTGGAAGGGCAAAATAGTCGTGTGTACAGATTATAACATTATAACAGATTATAACAATATGTAGTAGATATGTCAGTTAGTGACCAAAGTCGATGGTACTCTTTGTTTACTACGGTTTCCTCCACCAAGTAAAAGTTTAGAATAAAAAAATGTAACTGCCAAGATATATTCATAAATGAACTGCTGCTGTAAGTGGTTTAAAAACCATGGAAATAGAAAAACAAATACAATTTCTGTACTTTTTAAAAACAGGATTTTTCACAGTTAATAAACTATATTAGAGGGAATAAAATTGGACTTTAAATTGACCGTATCCCAAGTACTTCATCATTATAGATTAAAAATACCCTTCCTGACTACCCATGCTTCTACCGAATTTTCGAGTATGTTTCTTCATTGTCTAGTTTTTACTAATTTTTTGAACGAATGTTTTTTGGCGTAAATTTTCAGTTCGATTTTAATTTTTGTTGGGTTTTATTTTCTTATGATGTGTTCCGTCTATATTGCCATGTCATTTGGAACTTTGAATTTCGAAAGTTATAATTTCTTATTATACTCAGTTTTAGTTTACATGAAATGACAGACAGATTGCAAAATATTTAAAACATTCTAAATAACTTTGATAAAGAAATATTCGGGTTATATGATTTGGTTTGTTTTCATTGATTAATTCACTTTTTGGGGCCATTTAGGGCTTACTTTATGGTGTGAGGTTCCTCCCTGTATTGAAGACCGTACGGTGACCCCTAGATGCTTTGTTTTGGATCGTTTTAACCTGTAGATGGGATGTGTCTCCATGATATTTACCCCATTTCCTTTAATTTTCGTATTAAATACATGGTGCATATCTTGATTGTTTATTGCAACACAATTGAAGTGGATTAGAAGAGGTTTAAAGTTCCTTGAAAAACGGCGAGTTAGGTCGGGTAGACAGACATTTTAGACAGAGAGTCCGCCATTGTTACAAACACAATAATAAAAAGCAAAATTATCAGATCGTTCTGTTACACCTTCATAGACACACATAAACGTTTTGTGTAGTAGATCCTCATGATTCTTCAAACTAAAAACTATTAGGTATTCGAATCAGATAAAATCTGAAGACACTTGCGAAAAATGTAAATATGAATTATTGATGCTTAATTGTGTTAAATTTATACCTACATTTCTACCCAAATAAACAGCAAATTCAAACTTGGAGGATAAGTTATACAATATAATTCCACTGGCAATGGCTCCAACAATTGAAGATATAACAACATATGTCATTCCTAAAATTGGACGTAAGAACATTTTTTTCTTAAAAGTATGAATTCTTTCATCAGAAATATTGATAAGATTCGGTTAAATGAAAATACATTGTATATATTCGTGAGCCTGTTGGGCTCTGTGAGAATTACAAGCAACGGTTATAATGTTTTTAGTTTCAACCTAGGCGTATCATGATCATAAGTTATTTTTACACCAGCCGCAACGAGATGCGGCTAAAAGGTGATTCCGGGCATACAAAATCCGCCTGATAACCGCTCTAGAAGTTTTTTTCTCATCGGTTTTGGAAAATAATTATACGGAAGCTTAAGATAAAGGATGCTTAAAGTGAGTTCGAAGTTGAATTCTTGACGAATATTTTTGTAGGAGTTATGACAATAGCCAGTCGAGAAAATATCCCTTCAGGCACTTTATTTACTATTATTAGCATAAGCACTAGGATGCCTCAAGTGAATTCTACGGTGAGTCCTTGATTTATGCCCGAATTTTTAACATTGAATATCTGCAAATATGTTGGTTTCAAATTTCTGAAGCGAAATCGGTGTACGTGTAGCCATTGTTCTAAATGCTTTAAAGCCGAAAGCCGATTTTATTAATTAGGAATCAGCAATATCCACATTTTTCTAGATTTTGTTGAAGACTTAGGTGTATTTCACTCATAAAAAGCTCTGTCCTTACCTGGGCTTTGGCTTTTCCTTTAAATCATATTAGTAATTTGATCTTTATCGGTTTTTAAACACCTTTGTGTTTAGGGTCTGTTAAATGTTATGATTTAAAGTGGACTGAAGAGACAGAAGTGGTCGGAGTGGCCATATTCATTAACTAAAAATGCAGTTAGTCTTGTATTTGGTAACTAGAAATATCTTGAATTTTGTAAATTTTGTTGAAAGCCAAGGAGTATCTAATATGTAAAAAGGTTTGTCTTTAGCTTATTTTGGCTTAAGTTGCATATCAGTTTTTAACCATCTTTGAGTTTATGGCTTGCCAAATGTTATGATTTGAATTGCACTGAAGAAACATTAGTTGTCGAAATGGACACATACAAAAGCTAAATTTACAGTAAGTTTGGTATTTAGCAACTCGCAATATCTAAATGCTTGTTAATTTTGTTGAAAGCTTAGGAATATTTCCCTCATTTTCCCTTCCTATTTACAAAATCTAAATTTACACTTAGTTTAACTTCAATTTCAGTTATTATTATCTCATTCTAATGATTGCAAATCTTACGCCACCATTTTTAGAGCTACCAAGTAGTGTGAAAAATCAAAATGTGCGTAATCGCTTTGAACTGAACAAAATCAGTCAAAGTTAAAATTCGTGGTAAAATGTTTTTACCTGCGGCATCCACTTGTGCAATATCTGCTGATAAACTGGTCGTTGGTTCTAAAAATATATCAATATTGAACATATCTATTATTCAAAAACTTAAATAAATCACTTATTACTTTTTTTCTGTACAGATACATTAACATGATTAATTTATAGACTTATCGTCAATGTGAAAGATTATTGATAATGAAATACTACAAAATAGTTAACCATAATTCATCAAGTTTAGGTTCGTATCGTTAACCATAGTCAATCACGTTTTGTTTCGTATCTTTAACAAAAGTCCATCAAGTTTTGACAGAATAATTCACCAAAGTCCATCACGTTTTGGTTAGTATCGTTAACCAAAGTCAACATTTTGGTTCGTATCGATAAGCAAAGTCCACCACACTTTGGTTCGTGTCGTGAACCATAGTCCATCAGATTTTGGTTTGTATTGTTAACAAAAGTCCATCAAGTTATGGTTCGTATCCATCAAAAGTAGAAAGTAAATATGCATGAATTAACAATAAAAGGATATGGAGTAAATGCTCATCAGACAAAGTGATTAAGGCAATGGAAAAACGCTTGAATTGTTGCTCTCCATCTTGAAGTCACCGTATTTTCTTCAATAAGGAGCTATGTCATGCCTCACAGTGAGTTCAAGACGGCCCGTACAAACTAGCACCGAATTGAGCGACGCTACATCCATTTACCCTTTCTTTTGATCATGGATGCAGGTCTGCCAACAAACATGAAATTATCTGGCAGAGTCTTTTTACAATTGTATTTTTTTCATTTACCTTTATAGCTAGAAACTTACAATATAACTGTCAACTTGCTGTATGCCATTTGTAAAAAGTAGTACTTTGGATTTTTGTATTTTGTTGAATTGTCGATTATATACCATGTGGTTTGTTGTTTTCTAGCGGTTTGCACGACAAAACAGCAGTTTGACCTTTTCAAATTGCATCTTTACTATGATTAGATTTAAAATTTCCAATAATTTGAATACTCGTCGCTTATAACATCCGTTTAACGTGTCGGCTCCGAAAACAATCAAAATGGATACGTTTGAGCAGAAGCGATTTGCTCCCTTTAGTAGGGGCGAAATGGAAGAAATAATGGACAACTTGGACCCCCCCCCCCCAAAAAAAAAGAAAAAAAAACACACACACACACACAAAAAGACAGACGCTGATGGCAATAAAAATCGTCAGAGAATACTTGACGGATAAAAATCTCTCGTTGAAGTTCAAAAGGAAAACAAAAAAAAAGGTAAATTAACCAAAAAGTCAACCATGAATACCTATCGACAAGGCTTTCAGCGACATTTCAGTCAGTACAAAGGTATTGATATTTTGACAGGTGACTCTTTAAAGAATGACTAAATACCGAAGTTACTGTGAATTTAAATTCTGCATATGCAAATTTCGACAATTTATGTCTCTTCAGTGCAGATAAAATCTATACGTTTGGAAGACCATAAACTCAAAGATGATAGAGAACAAATAACCAGTATGATCTAAATGTCAAGCCAAAATCAGCTAAGGCCAGAGCTTTGCATGAGGGAGATACTCCTTGGTTTTCAACAAAATTTACAAAAATTTAGATATTGTAAGGTTCCAAATAGAATCGGCTTTCGGGTCAGCACCGAAGAACTGAGTACTTGGCTGGTGAATCAATTGAGACATTCAAATGTTTAGGCAAGGAGCTGAAGTGTATATGATTAGCTGTATTAGATCACGCCTTCCAATCGCTGATAATGATCTCCAAAAAATGAACAGTTATTTCTGTAGTAATATAAATGACGCTAAAGTACTTCAGGACAAGGTAAGTTTTATGAAATTTTTTGATATTGGTTCAGCTGACATGCACCATGCCTAAACACAAGGGCATACGTACAAGTGCAATGGAAATAAAAAAATACCGATTAAGTGATTTTAAAATGTTGACCATTTCGACAACTTAAAGACATCAGTGCAGATAAAATCAAAACTGATAGGGAACAAAATACAAAATCAGCAAAGGACAGAGCTATGCAAGAAGGAAATACTCCTTAGTTTTCATAAATATATATTTTTTTTAATTTTGGCATTGCATGTTTCCAAATACAATCGGTTTTCGGGCCAGCACCGAAATACTGGCAACTGGGGGACTAACAGTCTACCAGCAGAAGCGTCTGCCCATTGGTAACAAATATAAAAATACATAAGTGACCGTAAAATTTATTTTCTGCATATGACCATTTCCACAACTAATGTCTCTTCAGTGCAGATAAAATCAAAACATTTGCAAACCTATAAAGCGAAAGTTCAATTACTGATAGAGAACAAAATACCAAAATTGGTCTAAATTGGGACCAAAAATCGACGAATGATAGAGCTACATGTATGTAAGAGGGAGATACTCCTTACTTTTCATAAAAATGTCCTTAAATTTTGATATTGCAAGTTTCCAAATACAATGTTTTTAACGGAAATGCCTCAATACATCTACATTTGTTTATGAGATATTTTACTTTTATTTTTCTGTAAAATTTCTGCAAAGCTTGAAACATGTTATTTAACATGAAAGTTTATGCTAATTGAATTTGCAGAGTTCAATTTCAGACCGAGAAATAAAAAAAGAGATTTGATTTTCTACTTATTCTCCAACTTTTGGAACAAACTATCAAAATGAACCATTTTGTCGATTTTGTATTGCCAAAGGGTTTGTCATCAGGTCATAGCATTCTTGCACGAAATAAAAATAATATTGCAAATTTTACACAAAACAGTAGATAGGCACATATAAACGTCAAATAAGTCAATTGTGTATAGCTATAAAGCTGTAACGATACCAGTAGTCCGTTGACTGGAAACACTTTCCGTGCATACCCCCCCTCCCACACTTCCGAACCAGACCGGTTTTTTAAGTCCTTCTATGTCCCCTCTTCAAAATAAAACATATTAACACGAACATAACCTGCACGCATAGACAGTATAGGGCCACTTTTATACATGTAGTACACCCGAAAATTTATTGTAATTGCGTTTTAACATAAGTTTCATCGTTTAAGCTCCATAATTTTTAAACAAAAAGTAATATGTACTGAAATTTGGTATCAAATTAGAGATAATTCAATATGCTCTACAATGAACACAAGTTTGGGTACTTTACGCCAATTTTATGATCTGGGTATACCAAAAATTTACCCCTACCCCTGCAAAAAATTGCAAAAATGTCGATTTTAGGGTGTCAATTCCTTTCAGATAAACAAATCTCGTTATTTGATCTAGTTTTTATGACTCACTTATCGGTTGTGATACAATGTTGGAAAATAAAACCATTAAAGTCCATAAAATTTTGATTTTCGGTATAAATTTGTTGAAAAATGGTATTTTTCGGAATTCTAGATTTTTCACAATTTCGACTTTTTGACTTAAGGGTCGTAAAAATCTGAATATATATTTACTAATTGCTGATGAAGTAATAATTTATGATATGTTAGCAACAAATTATTCGCAAAAATTTTAGTTTCAGACATATTATAGGTTCAAAAATGTCAAAATTAGCACCCCTCCCTCTAAAAATTCTGAAAAAATTTGAAATATTCAGGGTCTAAATGATAAAAAGATAACGTTTAATGGGAATTTTAACGTGTATTTCACTAAAGCTGACATACAGAACATTATTTAGGTAGATTCAAAAGGTCTGTTTTCGACTCTTCTGTCCGAAATTGTATGAAAAACGGAAATTTTCCGTTTTTCAGAATTTCTGCTGTTTTGACTTTGAGGTGCAAATACTTCAGAAAATTGATATATTACTTGAAATTGTTGATTAAACATCGTTTCATTATACCTAAGCAATCAGAAGGTATGCTTTTAAGCCTTTTAGACTAACTGCAGTCTCATAAATTACAAACATATTACCCCTTACCACACATATTCAACACAATTTATTTCATTTTATTCAGCTTGAAAAGCTTTTAACATTGTATAAAGATCCAATGACATATCCTTTTCAAACACGAAAACACACAGAGCCTTCCATATCTCAACAATGAGATCATGCGCCCAGTTTATGGGCAGTTATTCAGCGATTTAACTTTGACTTTCGGAAAATTCTGAAATACTGATACTTCCCATTTTTCACGACAATCGTCCAAAATATTCAATTTTACCCATATTTTGGTATCAAAATTACATACTTATTATGATGTATCAAATGCATCTTTTGCAAAGAAAATAAAACATTAGTATGCTTTGTTCATTTATATGTACAGACGGTGTTATTTTGGAAATTTTTAAGTTTATTTGTGTTAGGGTAGAGGTAAGATATTCAGTATTTAGAGACAATTTGAACACTCCTTATTTTTCTAAACAGTGTTTTCAAATAACATATGTATCGGTTTATACAATAAATTGGCATATCTGCAGATAAATACTCCAGATTTGCCACATATAACGATTTAAAAGTGAATTTTGGACAAATCTTAAATACCAAAATTTCCATTTTTCATCAATTTTGGACAAAATATTGAGTTTTAGCTGACAACTGGGATTTGAAATACCAAATCATGATAGTATTCATGCAACTTTGTTATACGCAACGCAGAATTTGCGTGTGGTGGTTATTTTTATCCCAACATAGACAAAAAATTGACAATTTTAGGGGAAATGTGTTGGGGTAGGGGTAAGATTTTTTGGTATTTAGAGTCACATTTAACACCCCTTGTTTTTCTAAACAATGTTTTAAGACATCTAATGTATCGCTTTGAACAATTAATTGGCATATCTGCAAATATATTCTATAGATTTGATACAAATTGTGATTTAACCGTTAACTATGGACAAATCTGAAAATTCCCATTTTTCATCAATTTGCGGCGAAAATATTGAGTTTTAATCGACCAATGATGTATTTCATGCAACATTGTCATATACAACACACATTTTGCATGTTCTTGTTATTTTCATGCGAACATAGACCAAAAACACCAATTTCAGGGAAAATTTGTTGGGGTAGGGGTACAATTTTCGGGTATTAAGAGTCACATATAACACTCCCTGTTTTTCTAAACTATGTTTTCAGACAACTGATGTATTGCTTAGAACAATTAATTGGCATATCTGCAGACATATTCTATAGATTTGATATATATTGCGATTTAACGGTGAACTATGGACAAATCTGAAATGTTGAAAATTCCCATTTTTTTATCAATTTGGGGAGAAATTTTGAGGTGTAGTCGACCAATGGCTGTTGAAATACCAAATAATGATGTATTTTATGCAACATTGTCATATACAACACACATTTTGCATGTTATGGTTATTTTTATGCAAACATAGACCAAAAATCACCAATTTCAGGGAAAATTTGTTGGGGTAGGGGTAAAATTTTCGGTTATTTAGAGTCACATATAACACTCCTTGTTTTTCTAAACAATGTTTAAAGACAATTTATGTCTTACTTAGGACAATTCAATGGCATATCTGCTGATATATTCTACACATTTGACATGTATTGCGATTTCACAATGAAATACGGACAAATCTTAAATGTTGAAAATTCCCATTTTTCATTAATTTTTGGAGAAATATTGAGTTTTAGTCGACCAATGGCTCTTAAAATACCACATTCTGATGTAATTGCGCTATGGAACGTATTGGGCATAAAAATTGTAACAACGTGGGTTCTTTGCAAAGATCATACAATAAGCAATCATTTGACACCTCGTTTTTATAACTTGAAGGCTTTTTGTCAACATTTTGAAGCAACTGAAAGAAAAACTTCAACGAAAAACGAAATTTTCCAAAATTTCGGTAGGTGGGTCTAAAAATGGGCCAATTTTCACAAGTGCGTGCAGATTATGCTCGTTTTAACATGTTTTATTTTGAAGAGGGGATGTATGCGGACTTAAAAAAAAATGGGTTGGGTTCGGAAGTGGGGAGTGCACGGGGGTTATTCCAGCCCATGGACTATAGTGAGTACAAACCTGTTTAGGTTAAAATGGAGGACTAATTCTACTACATCTTATTTAAATTTAATGTTACGCATATGATCTTTCTTAGAAAAAATGGGGGGAATTAGACTGGCTTATTACAAAGAAAGTTATCACACCAATTGTTCATTTGAGGTCATTTGCAATTTGTTATTGTTAACAACAGATATCAATGTATGTTTAAAATATTCTTGTCATTGCAATGTTATTGTTAACAACAGATATCAATGTATGTTTTAAATATTCTTGTCATTGCAATGCTTGAATTCTTGATTGATAACATATTTGTAGAATTTGGAGGACAAGTTTTCCAGCAGACAATAGGGATACCTATGGGGACTAATTGTGCGCCGCTTCTAGCAGATTTGTTTCTTTATTCGTATGAAGCCAGGTTCATACAAGGGCCAGTTCAGAAAAAAGACAAAAAGCTAGCCAAATCCTTTAATTTCAGTTTCCGTTATATAGATGATGTTCTTTCATTGAATAATCCTCAATTTAAGGATAACCTTCATCTTATATACCCAAATGAACTCGAAATTAAAGAGACCACTGATACACCATCATCAGCATCATACCTGGACCTATACCTCTACATTGACAACTCTGGACGTCTGAAAACAAAACTTTACGACAAGCGTGATGATTTCGACTTTCCAATAGTGAACTTCCTGTTTTTGAGCAATATTCCCACTTCTGCGGCATATGGCGTGTACATTTCACAACTCATTCGCTATTGCCGTGCCTGTAGTTTGTACAGCGATTTTGTCAACAGAGCGAAATTACTGTCTCAAAATATTATACATCAAGGGTATGTTCAGTCACTGTTGCAATTGTCACTACAG